>JBBBDQ010010150.1:0-34236 GCA_037127315.1 Ascarosepion bandense
GTAAGTGTGTCAGGGTCGACGAAAGTGAATAGCTAAGTTAAACTAGGACAGATGATGACCAGCCTTCCCCATCCCCAATTTCGGCCTTGTGCCACATTTTTTGTATTCGTACGAAAAATAAATAATGAGCTCATCGGAGTTCTTTTTTGACTTGCGTGTTCATTTCCGACTTACCTTGACCTTGGTTTGGCGAGCGTCTGACTTTTGTTGGAATCAAAAACACAAACTTTAATCACTTATTTGAAATTACTTCAATTTTAAAAAGAAAGGACCTTTTTGTATAGATAAGTTTATTTTTATTTTCTTTATTTTCTTTTTCGTTTATTTATTTTGATCTTTTCTTTTTATTCTTCTAGCTTTTTTGTTGTTTATTTTCGTATTTTTGGCGGCCATATTTGTTTTTATTTAGGTCGGTCAGATTTTGAATTATTTTGTTTCTTTTTCGTTTTTTTTTCAGTATCTGTTTGGCCTTAAGGGCCATATTTATATTTTTTTTTTAATAGTAACTGTCCATTTTTGACCAAGAATCTGAAAAATTAGCTGATTTTTATTTTCTTCCACAGTAACTTTTCTTTTTCAGCCCCTCCCCCCTCAGTTTTTCTTTTGCGGAAGTCGCCGTTAGGAGACTTTTCGCTTTCTTTTTTGTTTGTTTGTTTCTTGTATTTTTTTTTTGCATTTAATTTAATTTAAAGTATTTGTAAAATAATCATAATTCTTTTGTTAATTCTTTTGTAAAGTGTAGTTTAACCGCTTAAATTTAATTTTAGCCCCTCCCCCTATTCTTCTTTTTGTCGGGTAGCCGTTTAGGCTACCCTTACTTTTTCTGTTTGTTTTATTTTTTCCCTTGTGTAATTGTAATTTGTTTAGTTTATTGTATAAATTTGAAGTTTTTTTTTTTTTTTGATAATGAATTAAACCTCCTCTCACGCTGTTTCTTGCCTTTTTAAGGCAATTTTTTCTTGAAGTTTATTTGTGGCCGTTAAAGGCTAGTTTTTAATTTACCAGTTTTTGTAATTCTTGCTTGCCGTCATTGGCTGATTTGTTATTATTTTTCTTAAATCCTTCGGGGCTTATTCTTGTGGTAAAACCGTTATCTTGTCCTTAAAAGTTTACTTGTGAATTTTTTTTCCATTTTGCTCCCGCTTTCTCCCACCCCTCCCATACTTTTAAATAGTTTGGAAAAAAACAAAAAAAAACAACTGAGCTGAGTTTAAAATTTCAAAATGGCCGACAGTAGTCGGTCTATAAAGAAAACTCTCATTCGACCCCCCTTGGAAGAAACCTCCAGATAAAAATGATGAGACGTTTCCTCCCCTTCCTACAAAAGAGAAGGATGAAAACTTATACCGACCAAATCAAAGATGGCCGATAATGGTCAATCAAATGAAGATGAAAATGATAAAGAAAAAAAGGTAAACAAGACAACGAAAGATGATGCGTCAGGGGAATCGCCCTGTGGCTGGAAGTCCCTCCGAAATGCACGATCAATCTGGCAGAGTTCTTGAGAGAGCTTTCAAGAGCTACGCACACCTTGTCGTAGAAGGTGGGCTCTTGGAGGATCCCTCAAGAATTAAAGAAGATTGGAAAAAGAATAGTGTCAGTCTTCGTGGTGGACAAGCGTACGCGCAAAATTTGTCGCAGCACGAAAGACGCAGTGATCCAAACACTGAGGTCAAAGGAGGTAAAGCCCTTATGATAGTGAAAGGTGCGGGCTTCTTCATGTGGGACGTGCTGCTACCCAAGAGGATTACCTGAAAATAGCCAGAGAAGACCTAATAACGGATGATTACATCTTCCGCACAGAGTACGAAGGCAAAGAAGGACCAGGGTAGCAGTATATGAGGTTCCTCCTCAGGTCATCGGGGAGCATCTTGTTGCGTACTTTTCGCAGTTCGGCGAAATTTTAGATGCCTCCTGCGAGGACCGGGATGGTCTTTTAATGATCGACCGCCGCCTTCCAGACCATCCCCAACTGTCTTGACGTAGGGGGCCTGAGCTTGCCGGTAATCGTGGCCGGCCGCAAGCCAAAATGCTGGAGGTGTGGGGAGACTGGTCACCTCTCCTCCTGCCCAGAGAAGAAGGCCCTGAAGCCAGGCTCCAAAAAGACCAAAATCCCCCTCTGGCCGCTTCTGTTACATCTGTCTCGCCTGTAGTGGGTACAACATCCAGGACCGGTGAGCTAGTTCCCCGGTTGGGAATAAAAGTTCCCTCACCCCCGGAAAACCTTCGCCAACTGCTAGTGCAGCCATGGAGAAGGAAAAGGGGGAGGGCTGGCTGTTGGTAAGGGCCAGGGGGAAGCGCCAAGCTGCGTGAACCTCGGTCCCCGGAAACTCCTAAGACCATAGGCACAAACAGACAGCCCCACTCCCTCCACCAGCAAGAAGGGCGATGCCTCGGCCTGGTCGGCCCCTAAATTGGAAGACCTCAGGAGGGCTTACGACCCAGGGTATGAAAAAATTCCAAAAAATAAAACAGCTAAAGCATATGCTGGAGAAGCGCCCATTTCGTCCCTCAGAGGACCAAAAAAACAGCTGGCACATCGTCCACCCTGCCCATCGGCCTCTGCCCCATCCTCTCCCGATAAAAAAGAAAATCGAAAAGAAAGTCAAGTCAGCTCAGCACTGCCCAGAAAAATCACCCCTCTTAGTAGGGAACCCAGCGCCCTTTCCGTATCCCCTCCCAACCATCTCCCAGTCCTTCCCCCAAGAAAAAATTACCTCCGCCGGCGAAGGCATAGGAGTCCCACCTTAGAAGACAGAGAGGCGAGGAAAATCAACCAAAGCGCCTCATTTATTGGGCAAGGATGTGTGCAAAGTTTCCCATGCCCAAGAAGAAAGAGCCAAGAACTTTGCAATAGAATAAGTAAGTTGTTCTCCTTGCAATGAAGAAATGCAAGGAGAAGACATTGAAATTCCCACCAACTTCCCAGAGGCGCAACGCCTGCTTACAGTGGTTCGATCTGGGACTGGGACAGCCAAAGTGTGGGACATGCTGTTGGAAGCAGAAAAAAATATAAAAATG
This sequence comes from Ascarosepion bandense, assembly GCA_037127315.1. Taxonomy (NCBI): domain Eukaryota; kingdom Metazoa; phylum Mollusca; class Cephalopoda; order Sepiida; family Sepiidae; genus Ascarosepion; species Ascarosepion bandense. The sequence continues at coordinate 3,022 of JBBBDQ010010150.1, forward strand.
TCTCCACCGATCGTCTGCAAGGAAGGGGAAGTCTTGAGAAAGCCAAAGAATTCTGTAGGACGGGTCCCAATTTTGGTTCACCCCTCCCTGTACAGAGCTTTAAAACTAACATTCCCCTGGGATGTTGGTGGATTTCCCGTGACGGCTCTATTGACAAAGAGATGGGCAAAGGATCTATGGGAGAGGCTGTCGGCATCCTTTCCCGTCCATGTTCTGTCCAGGACCCCAACTCTAATTATGCTTCACAATGGCTTTATGGTTAGCAAGTATGAATGCCTGGGGGCTGAGGTCTGAGTCTCGGAGGGTGAGACTCACTCATGATCTCCAGCGCCTCGGGGTTGATGTTTGTTGTCTACAGGAAACCCGGCTTTTAGCTGGCGACTATGAGGCATTCTGTCTAGGGATTACGATCTCTATTCAGCATGTTTTGATGGTCGTTCTAGAGGAGTTTCTTGGCTAGTGAGCAAGTCATTGGGTGCGGCGTGTACGCTTGTCTTCGCGGATCCAGCGGGCAGGGATTTGTGTGCTGGATATTACCATAAAGGAGAAGTCTCGGCTCATTGGGGTTTATGCGCCCAATGTCCATATAGATTTCGGCAGCTCGAGTCGTTCTTGGAACATCGAGTGGGTAATTTAGCGGGGATTGGAATGCCGTCCTTGACCCTGAGAAAGATCGGATAGGAGAAAGATCGGGTACTAACAACCCGGATGTGAAACCATTTCGGGAATTTCCTCGACAGGAATGATCTTGTCGATAAATACCGAAATGAACACCCCTGGAGGTAGTGTGGACTTGGACTAATAGGGGCAGCTCTCGGATTCGAAGGTTATGCGTTACCTCGACCGAGTCCTAGTTAGGTGAAGCTGTCTGTAGTTTCCATCTCGAGCAGTTTACACGGATCATAGGCTCGTCCGGGTTCGTGTAAACTTAGATAAGCCTAAGGTTAAGTTGGCTGGCTACTGGAAATTGAACGCTATTTGATAGCCAAGATTTCCAGCACCAGCTTTTACTAACACTAAAGCGGGAACTGACGGGGGCTGTGGTTGGGAATAAGTGGGACACACTTAAATCCAAAATTAGGTCGTTTGCCGACTCACGTCGGCTCAACTTAGCTAATTTAGCGGCGCAAACGACGTTAGAGAAAAAGTTGATCGGGCAGTTAAATCCCGTATTGGGGACGATATCGAGCTGGCCTCCTTGCTTTATCAAGAAGGATCAAGCTCTGGTAGTTAGGGGCTAGGTTAAAAAGAATGTCTTCTGAGGCAACGAATATGGCCGCAGAATTGCGTGCAGAGGAAGCTAGGCAACGGCATGGTCATCAAGGACATCACATTGCCGGATGGTCGTACCGTGACAGACGTGGGGTATATGTGGAGCTTTTCGGGATTACTCAGATCTTTTCACCAGGGAGCCCGGTCTGAGCGCTCTGCTCAGTTCGACACCTTCATTGACTTTCCCCGCCTCTCGGCGGCTGAAGCGGCTAGGTGAGGGGCCCATAACAGAGTCGGAAATCTGGGATGCGCTGAAATTGGTTGGCCGGGACAAACTCCAGGATTGGATGGTCTTCCCTACGAACTGTACTTGAGGCAGTCGTCCGTTCTTGTTCCTCTGCTGGCTCTTGTTTATAACAACTGATGAAGCAGGGGTCTATACCTCGACGCTTCACCAGGGGTGTAATCAAGTTGCTTCGCAAGAGCAAGAGCGGGGGTGGCATAGATAATTATCGGCCTTTAACGATGTTAAATACTGACTTAAAGATTTTTGCCAGGATCTTGTCGGCCGTTTGCAGGCTGTCCTCTCTAGTCTGATTGGCCCCGAGCAGACTTGTGCTGTGAAGGGCAGGACTATTCAGGACAACCTTCATTTGGTACGCCTGATCATCGAGAAAACCGACACCGAAGCCGCGCTGATCAATTTGGATCAGTCCAAGGCATTCGGATAGGGCTGGCTTCTGGAATCTGTCCTTTCCGCCGCCGGTTTCGACAAGCCCTTGCTCCTTTGGATCCGACTGCTGTATGAGTCCCCGGTGCGCTGGTGGGAGTGAATGGGGTAAGATCGAAGCCCTTCACATTATCTCGCCCATTCTTTCCGTTGTCCACTTTCGCCCTTGCGTTGGAACCTTTCCTTCGCAAGTTACAGGCGAATCCGGAGTCCTTCGCGGTCTCTGCTCACGCCCACCCGCCAGGTACTCCGCCTATGCTGACGACGTTTCGGTTTTTGTGTCGAGCAAAGCCGAGATTGACGAAGTCAGCAAAGAAATCAGATGCTATGAGACGGTGAAGAGAAGCAAGATCAATCGCGATAAGTCTGTTGGCTTGCGATTAGTGCGTGGAAGGGAGTTTCTCTTTCCCGGACCTTTCCTCTGGACGGACGGGCCGACGTTCTCGGCGTCTTTCGGTCCTGATCTCCAGTTGGAAATGAATTGGTCGGAGGTTCGGAGAGAAGGCCGAGGGCGCAGTTCGTCTGTGGACTCGGAGGAATCTTTCCTAAAGGGAGGGCGGAAGTATGTGCCTCGCACATCTACCCGATTCTCCTTTACCGACTTCCGTACTTCCTCTCCCGTGTGCCATTCGTTTGGGACTAATACAGCTCTTGTTCTCCTTCCTTTGGGGAGAAGGCAAGTTCCCCAAGGTGCGTCGCGAGATCTGTCACCTTCATCCTTCTGAGGGCGGTCTACGCCTAGCGTTGAGATCCGTCAACACACGCTTCGCATGATTCCTGGATCGAATGTGTATGCTAGCGGATGAGAACAGCGGCCTCGTTCAAGAGGACGTCCATAAAAACTTTCCATCCTTGAGAAGTGTGCATTTGTCGGAGGAGGAGGCCGGCCGTACTCCTCGTGGCGAATGCTCCTTCTATAAAGAATGTCGTTCTCCAGTTTCTCTTACGGGCTACGGATGGCCTCTCCAACGCCCAACCAAGCGGGGGCCAAAGATGAACTAATTGGCGAGCTCGCTTACGAAGCAGGAGGCTCGCTCCATATGGCCTTGGGCGCCTGGGTTGAAATGTCTCACTAACGATGAGGCATCACCTGGTTGATGATCCGGAAGGCCCTCTGGGTAGGCAAGAGGCTTCATGCAGCGGGGCCTAACACCAAAATCAACCTGCGTGCGTTGTGGGCTGTCGTGGAAACCGTCGAACATGCCTTCTTCCACTGCAGTGTTGTTGCTCCGTTGTGTAAGTTTCTTGAAGATCTCATGGTTCGTATCCTTCGTGGAAAGTTCTTTGTCCTTGAGGCTAGTTCTGTTTGTAGCAATGTCGTGCCTGTTATGCCTAGGGCTGAGCACTATGTGCCTTTTGCTTACTAGGTGTTATATAGTGAATCGTGATTTGGACGACGCGAGCGAAGGAATTCTATGGTGATGATAGTTGTTCTTCCAACTGATCTTGTTCTTTAAGCATCAGCTTAAAGTCAAGATCAGGACGGACTCACTCCATCTGAATTTGGCAAAAGGTGGGTGAGTCTTGCGCGATTCTGTTAATGAGTGAAAGGTGCTGACCTTGGAGTGGTTGTTTGATGCTGGTTAGGCATCAGGATATTGGGTGTGCTGGGCAGAACATGTGCACCCTTCCGTGTTAGGTTAGAATAGGTAAATTTTGATTTTCTGTTTCTAATTTAATGTTAACTGTTTAGCCAGGTTATGATTGCTCATTGGCCCCTTTTTCTTTTTGTCCCCAGTTTTCCTTTAGTTTTAATCCCCCATCCCTTCCCACTTTAGGTGTTCAACAATGTTAGTTCTCCGGTGGATGCGTGGCGACTTTCGTTATTTTTCAAGAGTGCTTTTCGTTTTTTGTTATGGTGTTTAAATGTGTGAGTGATTGTGTGAGTAACTGCTGATTGGATAAATGTAGTCATCATATTCTTTAAGCCACGCATTATTTTTCGTCCGGAGAAGTGATTTTGCTGTCACAATATTAGAGTAGTGGGGGGCTTTTATTACTAATACGATTTTATTTAGTTTTTTTGTATATATTATTTATTCATTGTATAAAACCATTGGGGATTTTAATGTTGTTATTTTCTGCCCATGCCCTCCACTGAACATTGTAAATATGGGAGTTAAGTAGGACAACATAGAGCAGCAGAGGTATTATGGTGATCGTGGTAAGAATGGTAAGTAAAAAATGTGGTATTATGGTGTCCGGGTTATTGTAAGTGTGTCAGGGTCGACGAGAGGAATAGCTAAGTTAAACTAGGACAGATGATGACCAGCCTTCCCCATCCCCAATTTCGGCCTTGTGCCACATTTTTGTATTCGTACGAAAATAAATACGAGTTCATCGGAGTTCTTGACTTGCGTGTTCATTTCCGACTTACCTGACCTTGGTTTGGCGAGTGTCTGACTTTGTTGGAATCAAAAAAACAACACAAACTTTAATCACTTATTTGAAATTACTTCATTTTAAAAAAGAAAGGACCTTTTTGTATAGATAAGTTTATTTTTATTTTCTTTATTTTCTTTTTCGTTTATTTATTTTGATCTTTTTCTTTTTATTCTTCTAGCTTTTTTGTTGTTTATTTTCGTATTTTTGGCGGCCATATTTGTTTTATTTAGGTCGGCCGTTTTGACTTATTTTTTGTTTCTTTTTCTTTCTTTTCAGTATCTGTTTGGCCTTAAGTGCCATATTTATATTTTTTTAATAGTAACTGTCCATTTTGACCAAGAATCTGAAAAATTAGCTGATTTTTATTTTTCTTCCACAGTAACTTTTCTTTTTTTTCAGCCCTCCCCTGTTTTTCTTTTGCGGAAGTCGCCGTTAGGAGACTTTTCGCTTTCTTTTTGTTTGTTTGTTTTTGTATTTTTTTTTTGCATTTAATTTAATTGTACATTTGTAAAGTTTAATCGTTGTCTTTTTTTGTTAATTCTCTTTTTTGTAAAGTGTAGTTTAACCGCTTAAATTTAATTTTAGCCCCTCCCTATTTTCCTTGTCGGGAGTAGCCGTTTAGCTACCCTTGGTTTTTCTGTTTGTTTTATTTTTTCCCTTGTGTAATTGTAATTTGTTTAGTTTATTGTATAAATTTGTTTAACTGATAGTTTATTAAACCTCTCACGAGGCTGTTTCTTGCCTTTTAAGGCAATTTTTTCTTGAAGTTTATTTGTGGCCGTTAAAGGTTTTTAATTTACCAGTTTTTGTAATTTTGCTTGCCGTCATTGGCTGATTTATTATTTTCTTAAATCCTTCGGGGCTTATTCTTGTGGTAAAAAAACCGTTATCTTGTCCTTAAAAGTTTACTTTGTGAATTTTTTTTTCCATTTTGCTCCCGCTTTCTCCCACCCCTCCCATACTTTTAAATAGTTTGGAAAAAACAAAAAAAACAACTGCCGGAACTTTTTCAAAATGGCCGACAGTAGTCGGTCTATAAAGAAAAAACTCTCATTCGACCCCCCTTGGAAGAAACCTCCAGATAAAAATGATGAGACGTTTCCTCCCCTTCCTACAAAAGAGAAGGATGAAAACTTATACCGACCAAATCAAAGATGGCCGATAATGGTCAATCAAATGAAGATGAAAATGATAAAGAAAAAAAGGTAAACAAGACAACGAAAGATGATGAGGCCGGGGAATCGCCCTGTGGCTGGAAGTCCCCTCCGAAATGCACGATCAATCTGGCAGAGTTCTTGGAGAGAGCTAAGAGCTACGCACACCTTGTCGTAGAAGGTGGGCTCTTGAGGACTTCCTCAAGAATTAAAGAAGATTGGAAAAAAGAATAGTGTCAGTCTTCGTGGTGGACAAGCGTACGCGCAAAATTTGTCGCAGCACGAAAGACGCAGTGATCCAAACACTGAGGTCAAAGGAGGTAAAGCCCTTAAGGATAGTGAAAGGTGCGGGCTTCTTCATGTGGGACGTGTCGCTACCCACACCAGAAAGGTTCGAAAAATAGCCAGAGAAGACCTAATAACGGATGATTACATCTTCCGCACAGAGTACGAAGGCAAAAGAAGGACCAGGGTAGCAGTATATGAGGTTCCTCCTCAGGTCATCGGGGAGCATCTTTGCCAGTACTTTTCGCAGTTCGGCGAAATTCTTTAGATGCTCCTGCGAGGACCTGACCGGGGGGATGGTCTTTTGATTTAATGATCGACCGCCACGCCTTCCAGACCATCCCCAACTGTCTTGACGTAGGGGGCCTGAGCTTGCCGGTAATCGTGGCCGGCCGCAAGCCAAAAATGCTGGAGGTGGGAGCCCTGGTCTTCCTCCTCCTGCCCAGAGAGGCTCTGGTGCCAGGCTCCAAAAGACCAAAATCCCCCTCTGGCCGCTTCTTCTGCCTGTAGTGGGCATGCCAACATCCAGGACCGGTGAGCTAGTTCCCCGGTTGGGAATAAAAGTTCCCTCACCCCCGGAAAACCTTCGCCAACTGCTAGTGCAGCCATGGAGAAGGAAAAGGGGAGTGGCTGCTGGTAGGGCCAGGGGAAGTGCCAAGCTGCGGAACTCCGGTCCCTGGAAACTCCTAAGACCATAGGCACAAACAGCCCCACTCCCTCCAGCAAGAAGGGCGATGCCTCGGCCTGGTCGGCTCCTAAATTGGAAGACTCAGGAGGGCTTACGACCCCAGGGTATGAAAAAAATTCCAAAAAATAAAACAGCTAAAGCATTTTCGGAGAAGCGCCCATTTCGTCCCTCAGAGGACCAAAAACAGCTGGCACATCGTCCACCCTGCCCATCGGCCTCTGCCCCATCCTCTCCCGATAAAAAGAAAATCGAAAAGAAAGTCAAGTCAGCTCAGCCCTCGCCCAGAAAAAAATCACCCCTCTTAGTAGGGAACCCAGCCCTTTCCGTATCCCCTCCCAACCATCTCCCAGTCCTTCCCCCAAGAAAAAATTACCTCCGCCGGCGAAGAGGCATAGGAGTCCCACCTTAGAAGACAGAGAGGCGAGGAAAATCAAATCAGCCTCATTTATTGGGCAAGTGCAAAGTTTCCCATGCCCAAGAAGAAAGAGCCAAGAACTTTGGCAATAGAATAGTAAGTTAAAAATTCCTCCTTGCAATGAAGAAATGCAAGGAGAAAGACATTGAAATTCCTCCAAATCTCCCAGAGGCGCAACGCCTGCTTACAGTGGTTCGATCTGGGACTGGGACAGCCAAAGTGTGGGACATGTTGCTGGAAGCAGAAAAAAAATATAAAAATGTCTCCACCGATCGTCTGCAAGGAAGGGGAAGTCTGAGAAAGCCAGTTCTGTGTAGGACGGGTCCCAATTTTGGTTCACCCCTCCCTGTACAGAGCTTTAAAACTAACATTCCCTGATGTTGGTGGCCTCTCCCGTGACGGCTCTATTGGACAAAGCATGGCAAAGGATCTATGGGGGAGAGGCTGTCGGCATCCTTTCCCGTCCATGTTCTGTCCAGGACCCCAACTCTAATTATGCTTCACAATGGCTTTATGGTTAGCAAGGAATGTGCCCGGGGGCTGAGGTCTGAGTCTCCGGAGTGGTACTCACTCATGATCTCCAGCGCCTCGGGGTGATGTTTGCTGTCTACAGGAAACCTGGCGCTGGCGACTATGAGGGCATTCTGTCTAGGGATTACGATCTCTATTCAGCATGTTTTGATGGTCGTTCTAGAGGAAAGCCTTGGCTAGTGAGCAAGTCATTGGGTGCGGCGTACGCTTGTCTTCGCGGATCCAGCGGGCAGGATTTGTGTGCTGGATATTACCATAAAGGAGAAGTCTTTTCGGCTCATTGGGGTTTATGCGCCCACGTCCATAGGGAGCGTCCTGCTTTGTTTCGGCAGCTCGAGTCGTTCTTTGGAACATCGAGGGTAATTTTAGCGGGGGATTGAATGCCTTCGAGAAAGATCGGATAGGAGAAAGATCGGTACTAACAACCATTGGATGTAGGGGAATTTCTCGACAGGAATGATCTTGTCGATAAATACCGAAATGAACACCCCCGGGAGGTAGTGTGGACTTGGACTAATAGGGGCAGCTCGGATTCGAAGGTACGCGCAAGCTACCTCGACCGAGTCCTAGTTAGGAGAGTCGACGTAGGGCTCTTAGGTTGTCCAAGTTTCCATTCCATAGTTTACACGGATCATAGGCTCGTCCGGTTCGTGTAAACTTAGATAAGCCTAAGGTTAAGTTGGCTGGCTACTGAAGTTGAACGTCATTATTTGATAGCCAAGATTTCCAGCACCAGCTTTTACTAACACTAAAGCGGGAACTGACGGGGCTGTGGTTGGGAATAAGTGGTGGGACACTTAAATCCAAAATTAGGTCGTTTGCTGCCGACTATAGCCGTCGGCTCACCTTAGCTAATTTAGCGGCGCAAACGACGTTAGAGAAAAAAGTTGATCGGGCAGTTAAATCCCGTAATAGTGGGGACGTAGCCTTAGCTAGGGCCGAGCTGGCCTCCTTGCTTATCAAGAAGGATCAAGCCTGGTAGCTAGGGCTAGGGTTAAAGAATGTCTTCTGAGGCAACGAATATGGCCGCAGAATTGCGTGCAGAGGGAAGCTAGGCAAGCAGCCAATCGGCATATCAAGGACATCACATTGCCGGATGGTCGTACCGTGACTACAGACGTGGGTATATGTGGAGCTGATTACTTCCAGGATCTTTTCAATCAGGGAGCCCGGCTGGAGCTCTGCTCAGTTCGACACCTATTTGGCTGACTTCCTCGCCTCTCGGCGGCTGAAGCGGCTAGGTGCGAGGGGCCCATAAAGTCGGAAATCTGGGATGCGCTGAAATTGGTTGGCCGGGACAAAACTCCAGGATTGGATGGTCTTCCTACGAACTGTACTTGAGGCAGTTGTCCGTTCTTGTTCCTCTGCTGGCTCTTGTTTATAACAACTGGATGAAGCAGGGCATCTACCTCGACGCTTCACCAGGGGTGTAATCAAGTTACTTCGCAAGAGCAAGAGCGGTGGGGGTGGCATAGATAATTATCGGCCTTTAACGATGTTAAATACTGACTTAAAGATTTTTGCCAGGATCTTGGCCGGCCGTTTGCAGGCTGTGCCTCTCTAGTCTGATTGGCCCCCGAGCAATTTGTGCTGTGAAGGGCAGGACTATTCAGGACAACCTTCATTTGGTACGCCTGATCATCAAGAAAACCGACACCGAAGCCGCGCTGATCAATTTGGATCAGTCCAAGGCATTGTCGAGGGTTGACCATCGCTTCTTGGAATCTGTCCTTTCCGCCGCCGGTTTCGGGCCGTACTTTCGCTCCTGGATCCGACTGCTGTATGAGTCCCCGATTGCGCTGGTGGAAGTGAATGGGGTAAGATCCGAAGCCCTTCACATTATCTCGCTCCATTCGTCAAGGTTGTCCACTTTCGCCCTTGCTGTACGTTCTTGCGTTGGAACCTTTCCTTCGCAAGTTACAGGCGAATCCGGTCCTTCGCGGAATTTCCGTGCCTGGTGCTACCTCGGCCAGGTACTCCGCCTATGCTGACGACGTTTCGGTTTTTGTGTCGAGCAAAGCCGAGATTGACGAAGTCAGCAAAGAAATCAGATGCTATGAGACGGTGACAGGGGCCAAGATCAATCGCGATAAGTCTGTTGGCTTGCGATTGGGTGCCGTGGAAGGGAGTTTCTCTTCCCGGACCTTTCCTCTGGACGGACGGGCCGATCAAGATTCTCGGCGTCTTTTTCGGTCCTGATCTCCAGTTGGAAATGAATTGGTCGGAGGTTCGAGAGAAGGCCGAGGGCGCAGTTCGTCTGTGGACTCGGAGGAATCTTTCCTTAAAGGGGAGGGCGGAAGTATGTGCCTCGCGCATCTACCCGATTCTCCTTTACCGACTTTCCGTACTTCCTCTCCCCGTGTGCCATTCGTTTGGGACTAATACAGCTCTTGTTCTCCTTCCTTTGGGAGAAGGCAAGTCTCCCAAGGTGCGTCGCGAGATCTGTCACCTTCATCCTTCTGAGGGCGGTCTGGGCATGCCTAGCGTTGAGATCCGTCAACACACGCTTCGCATTAGATTCCTGGATCGAATGTGTATGCTAGCGGATGAGAACAGCGGCCTCGTTCAAGAAGGGACGTCCATAAAAACTTTCCATCCTTGAGAAGTGTGCATTTGTCGGAGGAGGAGGCCGGCCGTACTCCTCGTGGCGAAGTCTCCTTCTATAAAGAATGTCGTTTGGCTCTCAGTTTCTCTTACGGGCTACGGATGGCCTCTCCAACGCCCAAGCGTTGTCTCTTAGAACATTATATCGGGTGTTAGTTAGGGGGGCCGTTCAAGATGAACTAATTGGCGAGCTCGGGCTTACGAAGCAGGAGGCTCGCTCCATATGTCTTGGGCGCCTGGGTTGAAATGTCTCACTAACGATGAGGCATCACTCACCTTGGCTGATGATCGGAAGGCCCTCTGGGTAGGCAAGAGGCTTCATGCAGCGGGCCTAACACAAAATCAACCTGCGTGCGTTGTGGGCTGTCGACGGAAACCGTCGAACATGCCTTCTTCCACTACAGTGTTGTTGCTCCGTTGTGTAAGTTTCTTGAAGATCTCATGGTTCGTATCCTTCGTGGAAAGTTCTTTGTCCTTGAGGCTAGTTCTGTTTGTAGCAATGTCGTGCCTCCGTTATCTAGGGCTGAGCACTATGTGCTCTTTTGCTTACTAGGTGTTATACGAATCGTGATTTGGACGACGCGACAGAAGAATTCTATGGTGATGAGAAGTTTACCTCTTCCCAACTGATCTTGTTCTTTAAGCATCAGCTTAAAGTCAAGATCAGGACGAAAGAAACGACTCACTCCATCTGAATTTGGCAAAAAGTGGGTGAGTCTTGCGCGATTCTGTCAGTGAAAGGTGCTGACCTGGAGTGGTTGTTTGATGCTGGTTAGGCATCAGGATATTGGGTAGTAGCTGGGCAGAACATGTGCACCCCTTCCGTGTTAGGTTAGAATAGGTAAATTTTGATTTTCTGTTTCTAATTTAATGTTAACTTAGCTAGGTTATGATTGCTCATTATTTGCTTACTTCTTTTTGTCCCCAGTTTTCCTTTAGTTTTAATCCCCCATCCCTTCCCACTTTAGGTGTTCAACAATGTTAGTTCTCCGGTGGATGCGTGGCGACTTTCGTTATTTTTCAAGAGTGCTTTTCGTTTTTGTTATGGTGTTTAAATGTGTAGTGATTGTGTGAGCTTGCTGATTGGATAAATGTAGTCATTATATTCTTTAAGCCACGCATTATTTTTTCGTCCGGAGAAGTGATTTTGCTGTCACAATATTAGAGTAGTGGGGGCTTTTATTACTAATACGATTTTATTTAGTTTTTTGTATATATTATTTATTCATTGTATAAAACCATTGGGGATATTTTAATGTTGTTATTTTCTGCCCATGCCCTCCACTGAACATTGTAAATATGGGAGTTAGTGGGACAACATAGAGCAGCAAGGAGTATTATGGTGATCGTGGTAAGAATGGTAAGTAAAATGTAGTAGTATGGTGTCCGGGTTATTGTAAGTGTGTCAGGGTCGACAGTGAATAGCTAAGTTCAACTAGGACAGATGATGACCAGCCTTTATCCCCATTCCGGCCTTGTGCCACATTTTTGATGTGCAATCAATACGAGTTCATAGCAGTTCTTTTTTGACTTGCGTGTTCATTTCAGAGCTTACCTGACCTTGGTTTGGCGAGTATCTGACTTTTGTTGGAATCAAAAAAAAAAACACAAACTTTAATCACTTATTTGAAATTACTTCATTTTAAAAGAAAGGACCTTTTTGTATAGATAAGTTTATTTTATTTTCTTTATTTTCTTTTTCGTTTATTTATTTAAGTCTTTTCTTTTATTCTTCTAGCTTTTTTGTTGTTTATTTTCGTATTTTTGGCGGCCATATTTGTTTTTATTTAGGTCATCCGTTTTTGAATTTATTTTTTGTTTCTTTTCGTTTTTTTCAGTATCTGTTTGGCCTTAGGGCCAATATTTATATTTTTTTAATAGTAACTGTCCATTTTGACCAAGAATCTGAAAAATTAGCTGATTTATTTTTCTTCCACAGTAACTTTTCTTTTTTTCAGCCCCTCCCCAGTTTTCTTTTGCGGAGTCGCCGTTGGAGACTTTTCGCTTCTTTTGTTTGTTTTTGTTTTTTTGTATTTTTTTTTTGCATTTAATTTAATTGTACATTTGTAAAGTTTTGTCGTTGTCTTTTTTGTTAATTCTTTTTGTAAAGTGTAGTTTAACCGCTTAAATTTAATTTTAGCCCCTCCCCCTATTTTCCTTGTCGGGAGTAGCGTTTAGGCTACCACTTGATTTTCTATTTGTTTTATTTTTTTCCCTTGTGTAATTGTAATTTGTTTGGTTGTGTATAAATTTGTTTAACTGATAGTTTATTAAACCTCTCACGAGGCTGTTTCTTGCCTTTTAAAACGGTACTTTCTTGAAGTTTATTTGTGGCCGTTAAAGGCTAGTTTTTAATTTACCAGTTTTGTAATTTTTGCTTGCCGTCATTGGCTGATTTGTTATTATTCTTAAATCCTTCGGGGCTTATTCTTGTGGTAAAACCGTTATCTTGTCCTTAAAAGTTTACTTTGTGAATTTTTTCCATTTTGCTCCCGCTTTCTCCCACCCCTCCCATACTTTTAAATAGTTTGGAAAAAAACAAAAAAAAACAACTGAGCTGAGTTTAAAATTTCCAAAATGGCCGACAGTAGTCGGTCTATAAAGAAAAAAACTCATTCGACCCCCCTTGGAAGAAACCTCCAGATAAAAAATGATGAGACGTTTCCTCCCCTTCCTACAAAAGAGAAGGATGAAAAACTTATACCGACCAAATCAAAGATGGCCGATAATGGTCAATCAAATGAAGATGAAAATGATAAAGAAAAAAAGGTAAACAAGACAACGAAAGATGATGAGGCCGGGGAATCGCCCTGTGGCTGGAAGTCCCCTCCGAAATGCACGATCAATCTGGCAAGTTCTTGGAGAGAGCTAAGAGCTACGCACCTTGTCGTAGAGTGGGCTCTTGGAGAGATCCCCAAGATAAAGAAGGTGGAAAAAGAATAGTGTCAGTCTTCGTGGTGGACAAGCGTACGCGCAAAATTTGTCGCAGCACGAACGCAGTGATCCAAACACTGAGGTCAAAGGAGGTAAAGCCCTTAAGGATAGTGAAAGGTGCGGGCTTCTTCATGTGGGACGTGCTGCTACCCACACCAGAGGATTGCCTGAAAATAGCGAGAGAAGACCCTAATAACGGATGATTACATCTTCCGCACAGAGTACGAAGGCAAAAGAAGGACCAGGGTAGCAGTATATGAGGTTCCTCCTCAGGTCATCGGGGAGCATCTTGCTGCGTACTTTTCGCAGTTCGAAGCGAAATTTTAGATGCCTCCTGCGAGGACCTGACCGGGGGATGGTCTTTTGATTTAATGATCGACCGCCACGCCTTCCAGACCATCCCCAACTGTCTTGACGTAGGGGGCCTGAGCTTGCCGGTAATCGTGGCCGGCCGCAAGCCAAAATGCTGGAGGTGTGGGGAGACTGGTCACCTCTCCTCTCTCTCACCCAGAAGGCCTCTGGAAGCCAGGCTCCAAAGACCAAATCCCCCTCTGGCGCTTCTGTTACATCTGTCTCGCCTGTAGTGGGCATGCCAGCATCCAGGACCGGTGAGCTAGTTCCCCGGTTGGAATAAAAAGTTCCCTCACCCCCCGGAAAACTAATAACTGCTAGTGCAGCCATGGAGAAGGAAGAGTGGCTGGTAGTTGTTGGTAGGGCCAGGGGAAGCGCCAAGCTGCCGGAACCTCGGTCCCCGGAAACTCCTATGACCATAGGCACAACAGCCCCACTCCCTCCACCAGCAAGAAGGGCGATGCCTCGGCCTGGTCGGCCCCTAAATTGGAAGACCTCAGGAGGGCTTACGACCCAGGAGGTATGAAAAATTCCAAAAAATAAAACAGCTAAAGCATATGCTGGAGAAGCGCCCATTTCGTCCCTCAGAGGACCAAAAAAAACAGCTGGCACATCGTCCACCCTGCCCATCGGCCTCTGCCCCATCCTCTCCCGATAAAAAGAAAATCGAAAGAAAGTCAAATTACGCTCAGCCCTCGCCAGAAAAACCACCCCTCTTGTGGGAACCCAACCCTTTCCGTATCCCCTCCCAACCATCTCCCAGTCCTTCCCCCAAGAAAAAATTACCTCCGCCGGCGAAGAGGCATAGGAGTCCCACCTTAGAAGACAGAGAGGCGAGGAAAAATCAACCAAGCGCCTCATTTATTGGGCAAGGATGTGTGCAAATTTCCCATGCCCAAGAAGAAAAGAGCCAAGAACTTTGGCAATAGAATAAGTAAGTTAAAAATTCTCCTTGCAATGAAGAAATGCAAGGAGAAAGACATTGAAATTCCCACCAACTTCCCAGAGGCGCAACGCCCTGCTTACAGTGGTTCGATCTGGGACTGGGACAACCAAAGTGTGGGACATGCTGTTGGAAGCAGAAAAAAATATAAAAATGTCTCCACCGATCGTCTGCAAGGAAGGGAAGTCTTGGAGAAAGCCAAAGAATTCTGTGTAGGACGGGTCCCAATTTTGGTTCACCCCTCCCTGTACAGAGCTTTAAAACTAACATTCCCCTGGGATGTTGGTGGCCTCTCCCGTGACAGCTCTATTGACAAAGAGATGGGCAAAGGATCTATGGGAGAGGCTGTCGGCATCCTTTCCCCGTCCATGTTCTGTCCAGGACCCCAACTCTAATTATGCTTCACAATGGCTTTATGGTTAGCAAGTATGAATGCCCGGGGGGCTGAGGTCTGAGTCTCGGAGGGTGAGACTCACTCATGATCTCCAGCGCCTCGGGGTTGATGTTTGTTGTCTACAGGAAACCCGGTTTTTAGCTGGCGACTATGAGGGCATTCTGTCTAGGGATTACGATCTCTATTCAACTGTGGTCGTTCTAGAGGAGTTTCTTGGCTAGTGAGCAAGTCATTGGGTGCGGCGTGTACGCTTGTCTTCGCGGATCCAGCGGGCAGGATTTGTGTGCTGGATATTACCATAAAGGAGAAGTCTTTTCGGCTCATTGGGGTTTATGCGCCCAATGTCCATACGGAGCGTCCTGCTTTGTTTCGGCAGCTCGAGTCGTTCTTTGGAACATCGAGGCGGGTAATTTTAGCGGGGGATTGGAATGCCGTCCTTGACCCTGAAAGATCGGATAGGAGAAAGATCGGTACTAACAACCCGGATGTGAAACCATTTCGGAATTTCTCGACAGAATGATCTTATTAAATACCGAAATGAACACCCCGGGAGGTAGTGTGGACTTGGACTAATAGGGGCGAGCTCGGATTCGAAGGTACGCGCAAGCTACCTCGGCCGAGTCCTAGTTAGGGAGAGTCGACGTAGGGCTCTTAGGTTGTCCAAGTTTCCATTCCATAGTTTACACACGGATCATAGGCTCGTCCGGGTTTCGTGTAAACTTAGATAAGCCTAAGGTTAAGTTGGCTACTGGAAATTGAACGCGTCATTATTTGATAGCCAAGATTTCCAGCACCAGCTTTTACTAACACTAAAGCGGGAACTGACGGGGGCTGTGGTTGGGAATAAGTGGTGGGACACACTTAAATCCAAAATTAGGTCGTTTGCTGCCGACCTAGCCGTCGGCTCAACTTAGCTAATTTAGCGGCGCAAACGACGTTAGAGAAAAGAAGGATTGATCGGGCAGTTAAATCCCGTAATAGTGGGGACGTAGCCTTAGCTAGGGCCGAGCTGGCCTCCTTGCTTATCAAGAAGGATCAAGCTCTGGTAGTTAGGGCTAGGTTAAAAGAATGTCTTCTGAGGCAACGAATATGGCCGCAGAATTGCATGCAGAGAGGAAGCTAGGCAAGCAGCCAATCGGCATATCAAGGACATCACATTGCCGGATGGTCGTACCGTGACTACGGGCATTGGGTATATGTGGAGCTTTTCGGGATTACTTCCAGGATCTTTTCACCAGGGAGCCCGGTCGGCTCTGCTCAGTTCGACACCTATTTGGCTGACTTTCCCCGCCTCTCGGCGGCTGAAGCGGCTAGGTGCGAGGGGCCCATAACAGAGTCGGAAATCTGGGATGCGCTGAAATTGGTTGGCCGGGACAAAACTCAGGATTGGATGGTCTTCCCTACGAACTGTACTTGAAGGCAGTCGTCATTCTTGTTCCTCTGCTGGCTCTTGTTTACTAAACAACTGGATGAAGCAGGGGTCTATACCTCGACGCTTCACCAGGGTGTAATCAAGTTGCTTCGCAAGAGCAAGAGCGGTGGGGGTGGCATACTTAGATAATTATCGGCCTTTAACGATGTTAAATACTGACTTAAAGATTTTGCCCAGGATCTTGGCCGGCCGTTTGCAGGCTGTCCTCTCTAGTCTGATTGGCCCCGAGCAGACTTGTGCTGTGAAGGGCAGGACTATTCAGGACAACCTTCATTTGGTACGCCTGATCATCGAGAAAACCGACACCGAAGCCGCGCTGATCAATTTGAACCAGTCCAAGGCATTCGATAGGGTTGACCATCGCTTCTTGGAATCTGTCCTTTCCGCCGCCGGTTTCGGGCCGTACTTTCGCTCCTGGATCCGACTGCTGTATGAGTCCCCGGTGCGCTGGTGGAAGTGAATGGGGTAAGATCGAAGCCCTTCACATTATCTCGCTCCATTCGTCAAGGTTGTCCACTTTTCGCCTGCTGTACGTTCTTGCGTTGGAACCTTTCCTTCTGCAGTTACAGGCGAATCCGGTCCTTCGCGGAATTTCCGTGCCTGGTGCTACCACCGTGCCAGGTACTCCGCCTATGCTGACGACGTTTCGGTTTTTGTGTCGAGCAAAGCCGAGATTGACGAAGTCAGCAAAGAAATCAGATGCTATGAGACGGTGACAGGGGCCAAGATCAATCGCGATAAGTCTGTTGGCTTGCGATTGGGTGCGGAGTTTCTCTTCCGGACCTTTCCTCTGGACGGACGGGCCGATCAAGATTCTCGGCGTCTTTTTCGGTCCTGATCTCCAGTTAGATGGGTGGTCAGGAGGTTCGAGAGAAGGCCGAGGGCACCCAGTTCGTCTGTGGACTCGAATCTTTCCTTAAAGGGGAGGGCGGAAGTATGTGCCTCGCACATCTACCCGATTCTCCTTTACCGAAGCTTTCCGTACTTCCTCTCCCGTGTGCCATTCGTTTGGGACTAATACAGCTCTTGTTCTCCTTCCTTTGGGGAGAAGGCAAGTCTCCCAAGGTGCGTCGCGAGATCTGTACCTTCATCCTTCTGAGGGCGGTCTGGGCATGCCTAGCGTTGAGATCCGTCAACACGCTTCGCATTAGATTCCTGGATCGAATGTGTATGCTAGCGGATGAGAACAGCGGCCTCGTTCAAGAGGACGTCCATAAAAACTTTCCATCCTTGAGAAGTGTGCATTTGTCGGAGGAGGAGGCCGGCCGTACTCCTCGTGGCGAATGCTCCTTCTATAAAGAATGTCGTTTGGCTCTCAGTTTCTCTTACGGGCTACGGATGGCCTCTCCAACGCCCAAGCGTTGTCTCTTAGGGCATTATATCGGGTGTTAGTTAGGGGGGCCGTTCAAGATGAACTAATTGGCGAGCTCAGGCTTACAAGCAGGAGGCTCGCTCCATATGGCCTTGGGCGCCTGGGTTGAAATGTCTCACTAACGATGAGGGCATCACTCACCTGGCTGATGATCCGGAAGGCCTCTGGAGTGCGACAAACCATGCAGCGAGGCCTAACACCAAAATCAACCTGCGTGCGTTGTGGGCTGTCGACGGAAACCGTCGAACATGCCTTCCACTGCAGTGTTGTTGCTCCGTTGTGTAAGTTTCTTGAAGATCTCATGGTTCGTATCCTTCGTGGAAATGGCATCCCTTGAGGCTAGTTCTGTTTGTAGCAATGTCGTGCCTCCATTATCTAGGGCTGAGCACTATGTGCTCTTTTGCTTACTAGGTGTTATGCGAATCGTGATTTGGACGACGCGACAGAAGGAATTCTATGGTGATGAGAAGTTTACCTCTTCCCAACTGATCTTGTTCTTTAAGCATCAGCTTAAAGTCAAGATCAGGACGAGAAGAAACGACTCCTCCATCTGAATTTGGCAAAGGTGGGTGAGTCTTGCGCGATTCTGTCGGGTGAAAGGTGCTGACCTGGAGTGGTTGTTTGATGCTGGTTAGGCATCAGGATATTGGGTGTGCTGGGCAGAACATGTGCACCCCTTCCGTGTTAGGTTAGAATAGGTAAATTTTTGATTTCTGTTTCTAATTTAATGTTAACTTAGCTAGGTTATGATTGCTCATTGGCCCCTTTTTCTTTTTGTCCCCAGTTTTCCTTTAGTTTTAATCCCCCATCCCTTCCCACTTTAGGTGTTCAACAATGTTAGTTCTCGGTGGATGCGTGGCGACTTTCGTTATTTTTCAAGAGTGCTTTTCGTTTTTTTTGTTATGGTGTTTAAATGTGTGAGTGATTGTGTGAGTAACTGCTGATTGGATAAATGTAGTCATTATATTCTTTAAGCCACGCATTATTTTCGTCCGGAGAAGTGATTTTGCTGTCACAATATTAGAGTAGTGGGGGGCTTTTATTACTAATACGATTTTATTTAGTTTTTTGTATATATTATTCATTGTATAAAACCATTGGGGATATTTTAATGTTGTTATTTTTTCCTGCCCATGCCCTCCACTGAACATTGTAAATATGGGAGTTAAGTAGGACAACATAGAGCAGCAGAGGTATTATGGTGATCGTGGTAAGAATGGTAAGTAAAAATGTGGTATTATGGTGTCCGGGTTATTGTAAGTGTGTCAGGATCGACAGTGAATAGCTAAGTTAAACTAGGACAGATGATGACCAGCCTTCCCCATCCCCAATTTCGGCCTTGTGCCACATTTTTTGTATTCGTACGAAAAATAAATACGAGTTCATGGCAGTTCTTTTTTGACTTACGTGTTCATTTCCGACTTACCTGACCTTGGTTTGGCGAGTGTCTGACTTTTGTTATGAATCAAAAAAAAAAAAACACAAACTTTAATCACTTATTTGAAATTACTTCATTTTAAAAGGACCTTTTTGTATAGATAAGTTTATTTTTTATTTTCTTTATTTTCTTTTTCGTTTATTTATTTTGATCCTTTTCTTTTTATTCTTCGCTTTTTTGTTGTTTATTTTCGTATTTTTGGCGGCCATATTTGTTTTTATTTAGGTCGGCCGTTTTGAATATTTTTGTTTCTTTTTCGTTTTTTCGGTATCTGTTTGGCCTTAAGGGCCATATTTATATTTTTTTTAATAGTAACTGTCCATTTTGACCAAGAATCTGAAAAATTAGCTGATTTTATTTTTCTTCCACGGTAACTTTTTCTTTTTTTCAGCCCCTCCCCAGTTTTTCTTTTGCGGAAGTCGCCGTTGGAGACTTTTCGCTTTCTTTTTGTTTGTTTGTTTTTTGTATTTTTTTTTGCATTTAATTTAATTGTACATTTGTAAAGTTTAATCGTTGTCTTTTTTTGTTAATTCTTTTTTGTAAAGTGTAGTTTAACCGCTTAAATTTAATTTTTAGCCCCTCCCTATTTTCCTTGTCGGAGTAGCCGTTTAGGCTATGCCGGATTTCTGTTTGTTTTATTTTTTCCCTTGTGTAATTGTAATTTGTTTAGTTTATTGTATAAATTTGTTTAACTGATAGTTTATTAAACCTCTCCTGAGGCTGTTTCTTGCCTTTTAAGGCAATTTTTTCTTGAAGTTTATTTGTGGCCGTTAAAGGCTAGTTTTTAATTTACCAGTTTTTGTAATTTTTGCTTGCCGTCATTGGCTGATTTGTTATTATTTTCTTAAATCCTTCGGGGCTTATTCTTGTGGTAAAACCAGTATCTTGTCCTTAAAAGTTTACTTTGTGAATTTTTTTTTCCATTTTGCTCCCGCTTTCTCCCACCCCTCCCATACTTTTAAATAGTTTGGAAAAAAAACAAAAAAAAACAACTGAGCTGAGTTTAAAATTTCAAAATGGCCGACAGTAGTCGGTCTATAAAAGAAAAACTCTCATTCGACCCCCCTTGAAGAAACCTCCAGATAAAAATGATGAGACGTTTCCTCCCTTCCTACAAAGAGAAGGATGAAAAACTTATACGACCAAATCAAAGATGGCCGATAATGGTCAATCAAGTGAAGATGAAAATGATAAAGAAAAAAGACAAACAAGGCAAAGAAGATGATGAGGCGATCGCCTGGCTGGAAGTCCCTAGAAATGCCTGATCAATCTGGCAGAGTTCTTGAAGCTAGAGCTACGCACCTTGTCGTAGAAGGTGGGCTCTTGGAGGATCTAGAATTAAAGAAGATTGGAAAAAGAATAGTGTCAGTCTTCGTGGTGGACAAGCGTACGCGCAAAATTTGTCGCAGCACGAAAGACGCAGTGATCCAAACACTGAGGTCAAAGGAGGTAAAGCCCTTAAGGATAGTGAAGGTGCGACCTGCTTCATGTGGGACGTGCTGCTACCCACACCAGAGGATTGCCTGAAAATAGCCAGAAGACCTAATAACGGATGATTACATCTTCCGCACAGAGTACGAAAGGCAAAAGAAGGACCAGGGTAGCAGTATATGAGGTTCCTCCTCAGGTCATCGGGGAGCATCTTGCTGCGTACTTTTCGCAGTTCGGCGAAATTTTAGATGCCTCCTGCGAGGACCTGACCGGGATGGTCTTTTGATTTAATGATCGACCGCCACGCCTTCCAGACCATCCCCAACTGTCTTGACGTAGGGGCCTGAGCGCGGTGTCATTGGCCGGCCGCAAGCCGTGGAGGTGTGGGGAGACTGGTCACCTCTCCTCCTCCTGCCCAGAGAAATCCTGGAAGCCAGGCTCCAAAAGACCAAAATCCCCCTCTGGCCGCTTCTGTTACATCTGTCTCGCCTGTAGTGGGCATGCCAACATCCAGGACCGGTGAGCTAGTTCCCCCGGTTGGGAATAAGGATTCCTCACCCCCGGAAAACCTTCGCCAACTGCTAGTGCAGCCATGGAGAAGGAAAAGGCCAGCTGAACTGACTGAGCAGGGCCGAGAGCGCCAAGCTGCGGAACCTCGGTCCCCGGAAACTCCCTATGACCATAGGCACAAACAGCCCCACTCCCTCCACCAGCAAAGAAGGGCGATGCCTCGGCCTGGTCGGCCCCTAAATTGGAAGACCTCAGGAGGGCTTACGACCCAGGGTATGAAAAATTCCAAAAAATAAAACAGCTAAAGCATATGCTGGAGAAGCACCCATTTCGTCCCTCAGGACAAAAAAACAGCTGGCACATCGTCACCCTGCCCATCGGCCTCTACCCCATCCTCTCCCGATAAAAAGAAAATCGAAAAGAAAGTCAAGTCAGCTGAAAAGCCTCTTCCAGAAAAACCACCCCTCTTAGTAGGGAACAATACCACCGTATCCCCTCCCAACCATCTCCCAGTCCTTCCCCCAAGAAAAAATTACCTCCGCCGGCGAAGAGGCATAGGAGTCCCACCTTAGAAGACAGAGAGGCGAGGAAAAAATCAACCAAAGCGCCTCATTTATTGGGCAAGGATGTGTGCAAAATTTCCCATGCCCAAGAAGAAAAGAGCCAGAACTTTGGCAATAGAATAAGTAAGTTAAAATTCTCCTTGCAATGAGAAAATGCAGGAGAAGAAGACATTGAAATTCCCACCAACTTCCCAGAGGCGCAACGCCTGCTTACAGTGGTTCGATCTGGGACTGGGACAGCCAAAGTGTGGGACATGCTGTTGGAAGCAGAAAAAAATATAAAAATGTCTCCACCGATCGTCTGCAAGGAAGGGGAAGTCTTGGAGAAAGCCAAAGAATTCTGTGCGGACGGGTCCCAATTTTGGTTCACCTCCCTGTACAGAGCTTTAAACTAACATTCCCTGGGATGTTGGTGGCCTCTCCCGTGACGGCTCTATTGACAAAGAGATGGGCAAAGGATCTATGGGAGAGGCTGTCGGCATCCTTTCCCCGTCCATGTTCTGTCCAGGACCCCAACTCTAATTATGCTTCACAATGGCTTTATGGTTAGCAAGTATGAATGCTGGGGCTGGTCTGGTCTCGGGGTGAGACTCACTCATGATCTCCAGCGCCTCGGGGTTGATGTTTGTTGTCTACAGGAAACCGGTTCCTAGCTGGCGACTATGAGGGCATTCTGTCTAGGGATTACGATCTCTATTCAGCATGTTTTGATGGTCGTTCTAGAGGAGTTTCTTGGCTAGTGAGCAAGTCATTGGGTGCAGCGTGTACGCTTGTCTTCGCGGATCAGCGGGCGGGATTTGTGTGCTGGATATTACCATAAAAAGGAGAAGTCTTTTCGGCTCATTGGGGTTTATGCGCCCAATGTCCATACGGAGCGTCCTGCTTTGTTTCGGCAGCTCGAGTCGTTCTTTGGAACATCAAGGCGGGTAATTTTGAAGTTGGAATGCCGTCCTTGACCCTGAAAGATCGGATGGAGAAAGATCGGGTACTAACAACCCGGATGTGAAACCATTTCGGGAATTTCTCGACAGGAATGATCTTGTCGATAAATACCGAAATGAACACCCCGAGGTAGTGTGGACTTGGACTAATAGGGGCAGCTCGGATTCGAAGGTACGCGCAAGCTACCTCGACCGAGTCCTAGTTAGGAGAGTCGACGTAGGGCTCTTAGGTTGTCCAAGTTTCCATTCCATAGTTTACACGGATCATAGGCTCGTCCGGGTTCGTGTAAACTTAGATATTAGTTAAGTTGGCTGGCTACTGGAAATTGAACGCGTCATTATTTGATAGCCAAGATTTCCAGCACCAGCTTTTACTAACACTAAAGCGGGAACTGACGGGGGCTGTGGTTGGGAATAAGTGGTGGGACACACTTAAATCCAAAATTAGGTCGTTTGCTGCCGACTATAGCCGTCGGCTCAACTTAGCTAATTTAGCGGCGCAAACGACGTTAGAGAAAAAGTTGATCGGGCAGTTAAATCCCGTAATAGTGGGGACGTAGCCTTAGCTAGGGCCGAGCTGGCCTCCTTGCTTATCAAGAAGGATCAAGCTCTGGTAGTTAGGGCTAGGTTAAAAAGAATGTCTTCTGAGGCAACGAATATGGCCGCAGAATTGCGTGCAGAGGAAGCTAGGCAAGCAGCCAATCGGCATATCAAGGACATCACATTGCCGGATGGTCGTACCGTGACTACAGACGTGGGTATATGTGGAGCTTTTCGGGATTACTTCCAGGATCTTTTCACCAGGGAGCCCGGTCTGAGCTCTGCTCAGTTCGACACCTATTTGGCTGACTTTCCCCGCCTCTCGGCGGCTGAAGCGGCTAGGTGCGAGGGGCCCATAACAGAGTCGGAAATCTGGGATGCGCTGAAATTGGTTGAGGACAAAACTCCAGGATTGGATGGTCTTCCCTACGAACTGTACTTGAGGCAGTCGTCGTTCTTGTTCCTCTGCTGGCTCTTGTTTATAACAACTGGATGAAGCAGGGGTCTATGAGCAACTGCCAGGGTGTAATCAAGTTGCTTCGCAAGAGCAAGAGCGGTGGGGGTGGCATAGATAATTATCGGCCTTTAACGATGTTAAATACTGATAAAGATTTTGCCAGGATCTTGGCCGGCCGTTTGCAGGCTGTCCTCTCTGAGTCTGATTGGCCCCAGGCAGACTTGTGCTGAAGGGCAGGACTATTCAGGACCCAACCTTCATTTGGTACGCCTGATCATCGAGAAAACCGACACCGAAGCCGCGCTGATCAATTTGGATCAGTCCAAGGCATTCGATAGGGTTGACCATCGCTTCTTGGAATCTGTCCTTTCCGCCGCCGGTTTCGGGCCGTACTTTCGCTCCTGGATCCGACTGCTGTATGAGTCCCCCGGTGCGCTGGTGGAAGTAGATAGGGGTAAGATCGAAGCCCTTCACATTATCTCATCGTGTCAAGGTTGTCCACTTTCGCCCTTGCTGTACGTTCTGCGTTGAGACTTTTCCTTCGCAAAGTTACAGGCGAATCAGGTCGCTTCGCGGAATTTCCGTGCCTGGTGCTACCACCTCGGCCAGGTACTCCGCCTATGCTGACGACGTTTCGGTTTTTGTGTCGAGCAAAGCCGGAATTGACGAAGTCGGCAAAGGAAATCAGATGCTCATGAGACGGCGGCAAGTGACCAGATCAATCGCGACAAGTCCTGACCGGGCTTGCGTTGGGCGTGGAAGGCGATTTCCTGCTGGACCTTTCCTCTGGACGGACGGGCCGATCAAGATTCTCGGCGTCTTTTTCGGTCCTGATCTCCAGTTGGAAATGAATTGGTCGGAGGTTCGAGAGAAGGCCGAGGGCGCAGTTCGTCTGTGGACTCCGAGGAATCTTTCCTTAAAGGGGGAGGGCGGAAGTATGTGCCTCGCACATCTACCCGGTCTCCTTTACCGACTTTCCGTACTTCCTCTCCATGCCCCATTCGTTTGGGACTAATACGGCTCTTGTTCTCCTTCCTTTGGGGGGAAGGCAAGTCTCCCCAAGGTGCGTCGCGAGATCTGTCACCTTCATCCTTCTGAGGGCAGTCTGGGCATGCCTAACGTTGATCGTCAACACACGCTTCGCATTAGATTCCTGGATCGAATGTGTATGCTAGCGGATGAGAACAGCGGCCTCGTTCAAGAGGACGTCCATAAAAAACTTTCCATCCTTGAGAAGTGTGCATTTGTCGGAGGAGGAGGCCGGCCGTACTCCTCGTGGCAGATCTCCTTCTATAAAGAATGTCGTTTGGCTCTCCAGTTTCTCTTACGGGCTACGGATGGCCTCTCCAACGCCCGAAGCGTTGTCTCTTAGACATTATATCGGGTGTTAGTTGGGAGAGGCCGTTCAAGATGAACTAATTGGCGAGCTCAGACTTGAAGCAGGAGGCTCGCTCCGGCCTTGGGCGCCTGGGTTGGGAAATGTCTCACTAACGATGAGGCATCACTCACCTGGCTGATGATCAGAGCCCTCTGGGTAGGCAGAGGCTTCATGCAGCGGGCCTAACACCAAAATCAACCTGCGTGCGTTGTGGGCTGTCGACGGAAACCGTCTTGAACATGCCTTCTTCCACTGCAGTGTTGTTGCTCCGTTGTGTAAGTTTCTTGAAGATCTCATGGTTCGTATCCTTCGTGGAAAGTTCTTTGTCCTTGAAGACTGGCGTTCTGTTTGTAGCAATGTCGTGCCTCCGTTATCTAGGGCTGAGCACTATGTGCTCTTTTGCTTACTAGGTGTTATGCGAATCGTGATTTGGACGACGCGACAGAAGGAATTCTATGAGTGATGAAGTTTACCTCTTCCCAACTGGTCCTTGTTCTTTAAGCATCAGCTTAAAGTCAAGATCAGGACAGAGAAAGAAACGACTCACTCCATCTGAATTTGGCAAAGGTGGAGTGAGTCTTGCGATTCTGTCAGGTGAAAGGTGCTGACCTGGAGTGGTTGTTTGATGCTGGTTAGGCATCAGGATATTAAGGTGTGCTGGGCAGAACATGTACACCCTTCCGTGTTAGGTAGAATAGGTAAATTTTGATTTTCTGTTTCTAATTTAATGTTAACTTAGCTAGGTTATGATTGCTCATTGGCCCCTTTTTCTTTTTGTCCCCAGTTTTTCCTTTAGTTTTAATCCCCCATCCCTTCCCACTTTAGGTGTTCAACAATGTTAGTTCTCCGGTGGATGCGTAGCGACTTTCGTTATTTTCAAAGGTACTTTCGTTTTTTGTTATGGTGTTTAAATGTGTGAGTGATTGTGTGAGTATTACTGATTGGATAAATGTAGTCATTATATTCTTTAAGCCACGCATTATTTTTCGTCCGGAGAAGTGATTTTGCTGTCACAATATTAGAGTAGTGAGGCTTTTATTGCTAATACGATTTTATTTAGTTTTATATATTATTTATTCATTGTATAAAAACCATTAGGATATTTTAATGTTGTTATTTTCTGCCCATGCCCTCCACTGAACATTGTAAATATGGGAGTTAGAACAGGACAACATAGAACATGAAGGTATTATGGTGATCGTGGTAAGAATGGTAAGTAAAAATGTGGTATTATGGTGTCCGGGTTATTGTAAGTGTGTCAGGGTCGACGAGAGTGAATAGCTAAGTTAAACTAGGACAGATGATAATAGCCTTCCCCATCCCCAATTTCGGCCTTGTGCCACATTTTTTGTATTCGTACGAAAATAAATACGAGTTCATAGCAGTTCTTTTTTGACTTGCGTGTTCATTTCCGGCTTACCTGACCTTGGTTTGGCAGTGTCTGACTTTTTGTTGAATCAAAAAAAAAAAAACACAAACTTTAATCACTTATTTGAAATTACTTCATTTTAAAAGAAAGGACCTTTTTGTATAGATAGGATTTATTTTATTTTCTTTATTTTCTTTTTCGTTTATTTATTTTTGATCTTTTCTTTTTTATTCTTCTAGCTTTTTTGTTGTTATTTTCGTATTTTTGGCGGCCATATTTGTTTTTATTTAGGTCGGCCGTTTTGATTATTTTTGTTCTTTTTCGTTTTTTTCAGTATCTGTTTGGCCTTAAGGGCCATATTTATATTTTTTTAATAGTAACTGTCCATTTTGACCAAGAATCTGAAAAATTAGCTGATTTTATTTTTCTTCCACAGTAACTTTTCTTTTTTTCAGCCCCTCCCCAGTTTTCTTTTGCGGAAGTCGCCGTTGAGGAGACTTTTCGCTTCTTTTTGTTTGTTTGTTTTTGTATTTTTTTTTTAATTTAATTGTACATTTGTAAAGTTTAATCGTTGTCTTTTTTTTGTTAATTCTTTTTGTAAAGTGTAGTTTAACCTTAGAATTTAATTTTAGCCCCTCCCCTATTTTCCTTGTCAGGAGTAGCCGTTTAGGCTACCCTTGGTTTTTCTGTTTGTTTTATTTTTTTCCCTTGTGTAATTGTAATTTGTTTAGTTTATTGTATAAATTTGTTTAACTGATAGTTTATTAAACCTCTCGAAATTGTTTCTTGCCTTTTAAGGCAATTTTTTCTTGAAGTTTATTTGTGGCCGTTAAAGGCTAGTTTTTAATTTACCAGTTTTTGTAATTTTTGCTTGCCGTCATTGGCTGATTTTGTTATTATTTTCTTAAATCCTTCGGGGCTTATTCTTGTGGTAAAACCGTTATCTTGTCCTTAAAGTTTGCACAACAAATTTTTTTCCATTTTGCTCCCGCTTTCTCCTACACCCCTCCCATACTTTTTTAAATAGTTTGGAAAAAAAACAAAAAAAAACAACTGAGCTGAGTTTAAAATTTCAAAATGGCCGACAGTAGTCGGTCTATAAAGAAAAAACTCTCATTCGACCCCCCCTTGGAAAGAGCTCCAGATAAAAATGATGAGACGTTTCCTCCCCTTCCTGCAAAAGAGAAGGATGAAAAACTTATACCGACCAAATCAAAGATGGCCGATAATGGTCAATCAAATGAAGATGAAAATGATAAAAGAAAAAAGGTAAACAAGACAACGAAAGATGATGAGGCCGGGAATCGCCCTGTGGCTGGAAGTCCCCTCCGAAATGCACGATCAATCTGGCAGAGTTCTTGGAGAGAGCTAAGAGCTACGCACACCTTGTGTAGAAGGTGGGCTCTTGGAGGATCCCCAAGAATTAAAGAAGATTGGAAAAAGAGTAGTGTCAGTCTTCGTGGTGGACAAGCGTACGCTGTAAAATTTGTCGCAGCACGAAAGACGCAGTGATCCAAACACTGAGGTCAAAGGAGGTAAAGCCCTTAAGGATAGTGAAAGGTGCGGGCTTCTTCATGTGGGACGTGCTGCTACCCACACCAGAGGATTGCCTGAAAATAGCCAGGAGAACCTAATAACGGATGATTACATCTTCCGCACAGATACGAAGGCAAAAGAAGGACCAGGGTAGCGGTATAGTTCCTCCTCAGGTCATCGGGGAGCATCATACTGCTGCGTACTTTTCGCAGTTCGGCGAAATTTTAGATGCCTCCTGCGAGGACCTGACCGGGGGATGGTCTTTTGATTTAATGATCGACCGCCACGCCTTCCAGACCATCCCCAACTGTCTTGACGTAGGGGGCCTGAGCTTGCCGGTAATCGTGGCCGGCCGCAAGCCAAAATGCTGGAGGTGTGGGGAGACTGGTCACCTCTCCTCCTCCTGCCCAGAGAAGAAGGCCTCTGGAAGCCAGGCTCCAAAAGACCAAAATCCCCCCTCTGGCCGCTTCTGTTACATCTGTCTCGCCTGTAGTGGGCATGCCAACATCCGGGATTCATTGAGCTAGTTCCCCCGGTTGGGAATAAAAAAAGTTCCCTCACCCCCGGAAAACCTTCGCCAACTGCTAGTGCAGCCATGGAGAAGGAGGAGTGGCTGGTTGTTGGTAGGGCCAGGGGGAAGCGCCAAGCTGCGGAACCTCGGTCCCCGGAAGCTCCCCTATGACCATAGGCACAAACAACCCACTCCCTCCACCAGCAAGAAGGGCGATGCCTCGGCCTGGTCGGCCCCTAAGGTGGAAGACCTCAGGAGGGCTTACGACCCAGGAGTATGAAAAATTCCAAAGAGTAAAACAGCTAAAAACGCCAACTAACAGGAGAAGCGCCCATTTCGTCCCTCAGAGGACCAAAAAAAACAGCTGGCACATCGTCAACACCTTGTCAGCCTCTGCTATCCCTCTCCCGACAAAAGAAAATCCCGAAAGAAAGTCAAGTCAGCTCAGCCTCTGTCCAAACCACCTCTTAAGTAGGGAACCCAGCCCTTTCCGTATCCCTCCAACCATCTCCCAGTCCTTCCCCAAGAAAAAATTACCTCCGCCGGCGAAGAGGCATAGGAGTCCACCTTAGAAGACAGAGAGGCGAGGAAAAAATCAGCAAGCGCCTCATTTATTGGGCAAGGATGTGTGCAAAATTTCCCATGCCCAAGAAGAAAGAGCCAAGAACTTTGGCAATAGAATAAGTAAGTTAAAAATTCTCCTTGCAATGAAGAAATGCAAGGAGAAAGACATTGAAATTCCCACCAACTTCCCAGAGCGCAACGCCTGCTACAGTGATTCGATCTGGGACTGGGACAGCCAAAGTGTGGGACATGCTGTTGGAAACAGAAAAAATATAAAAATGTCTCCACCGATCGTCTGCAAGGAAGGGGAAGTCTTGGAGAAAGCCAAAGAATTCTGTGTAGGACGGGTCCCCAATTTTGGTTCACCCCTCCCTGTACAGAGCTTTAAAACTAACATTCCCCTGGGATGTTGGTGGCCTCCATGTGATGACTCTATTGACAAAGAGATGGGGCGAGGATCTATGGGAAGGCCATCGGCCTCCTTTCCCCGTCCATGTTGTCCAGGTTAGCTCTAATTATGCTTCACAATGGCTTTATGGTTAGCAAGTATGAATGCCCAGGGGCTGAGGTCTGAGTCTCGGAGGGTGAGACTCACTCATGATCTCCAGCGCCTCGGGGTTGATGTTTGTTGTCTACAGGAAACCCGGTTTTTAGCTGGCGACTATGAGGGCATTCTGTCTAGGGATTGATCTCTATTCAGCATGTTTTGATGGTCGTTCTGAGAGGAGTTTCTTGGCTAGTGAGCAAGTCATTGGGTGCGGCGTGTACGCTTGTCTTCGCGGATCCAGCGGGCAGGATTTGTGTGCTGGATATTACCATAAAGGAGAAGTCTTTTCGGCTCATTGGGGTTTATGCGCCCAATGTCCATACGAACGTCTCTTTGTTTCGGCAGCTCGAGTCGTTCTTTGGAACATCGAGGCGGGTAATTTTGAAGTTGGAATGCCGTCCTTGACCCTGAGAAAGATCGGATAGGAGAAAGATCGGGTACTAACAACCCGGATGTGAAACCATTTCGGGAATTTCTCGACAGAGATGATCTTGTCGATAAATGCCGATAACACCAGAGTAGTGTGGACTTGGACTAATAGACAACTCGGATTCGAGTACGCGCAAGCTACCTCGACCGAGTCCTAGTTAGGAGAGTCGACGTAGGGCTCTTAGGTTGTCCAAGTTTCCATTCCTGGATTACACGGATCATAGGCTCGTCCGGGTTCGTGTAAGCCCAGATAAACTTTAAGGTTAAGTTGGCTGGCTACTGGAAATTGAACGCGTCATTATTTGGTAGCAATTCCAGCACCAGCTTTACTAACACTAAAGCGGGAACTGACGGGGGCTGTGGTTGGGAATGAGTAGTGGGACACCTTAAATCCAAAATTAGGTCGTTTGCCTGCCGACTATAGCCGTCGGCTCAACTTAGCTAATTTAGCGGCGCAAACGACGTTAGAGAAAAAAGTTGATCGGGCAGTTAAATCCCGTAATAGTGGGGACGTAGCCTTAGCTAGGGCCGAGCTGGCCTCCTTGCTTATCGAAGGATCAAGGCTCTGGTAGTTAGGGCTAGGTTAAAAAGAATGTCTTCTGAGGCAACGAATATGGCCGCAGAATTGCGTGCAGAGGAAGCTAGGCAAGCAGCCAATCGGCATATCAAGGACATCACATTGCCGGATGGTCGTACCGTGACTACAGACGTGGGTATATGTGGGCTTTCGGGATTACTTCAGGATCTTTCACCAGGGAGCCCGGTCTAAATCACTCAGTTCGACACCTATTGGCTGACTTTCCCCGCCTCTCGGCGGCTGAAACGAAAGCTAGGTGCGAGGGCACATAACAAGTCGGAAATCTGGGATGCGCTGAAATTGGTTGGCCGGGACAAAACTCCGGATTGGATGGTCTTCCCTACGAACTGTACTTGAGGCAGTCGTCGTTCAATTCCTCTGCTGGCTCTTGTTATAACAACTGGATGAAGCAGGGGTCTATACCTCGACGCTTCACTGCAGGGGTGTAATCAAGTTGCTTCGCAAGAGCAAGGCAGTGGGGGTGGCATAGATAATTATCGGCCTTTAACGATGTTAAATACTGACTTAAAGATTTTTGCCAGGATCATGGCCGGCCGTTTTGCAGGCTGTCCTCTCTAGTCTGATTATTTACGGCAGACTTGTGCTGTGAAGGCAGGACTATTCAGGACAACTAGCATTTGGTACGCCTGATCATCGAGAAAACCGACACCGAAGCCGCGCTGATCATTTGGATCCAGTCCAAGGCATTCGATAGGGTTGACCATCGCTTCTTGGAATCTGTCCTTTCCGCCGCCGGTTTCAGGCCGTACTTTCGCTCCTGGATCCGACTGCTGTATGAGTCCCCCGGTGCGCTGGTGGAAGTGAATGGGGTAAGATCGAAGCCCTTCACATTATCTCGCTCCATTCGTCAAGGTTGTCCACTTTCGCCCTTGCTGCCCGTTCTTGCGTTGGAACCTTTCCTTCACCAAGTTACACAGGCGAATCCGGTCCTTCGCGGGAATTTCCGTGCCTGGTGCTACCACCTCGGCCAGGT
>JBBBDQ010010151.1:0-10797 GCA_037127315.1 Ascarosepion bandense
GCGCCAATTGGTCCGGCTTCGAGACGAGCTCCGTCCCCCTGATGTAGTCCGCGTAATCCTTTTGGATGGACTGGTAATAGTCCTCGTCCTTACGCGTGATCTTCTTGCCTCCGTTCCACCCAGAGGTCGAAGGCAGGGGGGACGCTGGTGCTGCTGCTGCTGCTGCTGCTGCTGCTGCTGCTGTCCGTGCCGGTGGGGGTGTTGCTGCTGCAGTTGCCGCCGGTTTGGATGCTGCTGCAGATCCGGTCGCTGGAGCAGGTTTGGTTGCTGCTGCTGCTGCACGTTGTGGTTGCTGCTGCAGTCGCCGCTGCTGGATTGGTCGCTGCTGCAGGTGCAGTCGCCGCTGCTGGATTGGTCGCTGCTGCAGGTGCAGTCGCCGCTGCTGGGGGAATTGGTCGCTGCTGCAGGTGCAGTCGCCGCTGGTCTGGTCGCTGCTGCAGGTGCAGTCGCCGCTGCTGGGGTGGTCTCTGCTGCAGGTGCAGTCGCACTGCTGGGGTGCGATCACGCTCGCGCAGCGGTGTAGCCGCCGCCGCCGCGCCTCCGCTGGTGTGGGGGAGCCGAACAGCATGCTCTCCCACTCGGTCATGGTGCGGGCTATGACGTCGTCGTCGTCTGCGTCACACAGTTGCCAATCTCCCACCGACGCCGTGGTGGGGGGAGTGCCGGCTTCCCCCGGTCCTTCTGTGGCCATGCCACAAAAGTGACCGATCACCGGACAACTTCTTTCCGGTGTTTCGCGTTTCGAAGAAACCGCTACTTTACGCTAGCCCGAGCAATGAACTCGGGCTGGAAATCAGTTGTCAAGAGACGCAAAGTGCGAGCAGATATCACTGCGGAACAACTACTCCACTAAGGCTCTTCCAACGAACAAGTGGCTAGGCCGTGGCCATGCCACGAGGTGGATAACTGCTTCCCGGTGTTTCGCGTTCCGAAGAACACTACTTTTACGCTGGCCCGAGCAATAAACTCGGGCTGAAAAAACATAACCCAAGACACAAAGCAATGGCAAATATCGCAGGAACAAATGCTACGCTTTGAGCTTCTTATTACAAAACAACACAAAATCCCGGGTGGGAAGTGGCTGGTTTTATTTATTCATTTTGAATTATGGCTCAAGGCCAAAGAAAGGTGGGAGGAACAAAACTTGGGGTGGTCTTCAGTTACTATTATACTATACCTAGCTAATCAGATTTGTACGCCGTTACAATGATTCTCATTCACCACCAGAACATACATCAGCACTCATACTTATCTGCTTCCAAAAATATCGCAAAAACATACCAGGGACTACAAAACGCCCCAAATGTACATAAAAATTTGTGATTATTTACAAAAATAGATTTTACAATTTGTACATAAAAATTTGTGACTATTTACAAGTATAATACAAAAATAGATTTTAACATTTGTACATGCGATGATGTGATGGGAAGGAATTATGAAGAAACAAAAATCCCAAAACAAAAAACAATTTCAAATGAATATTTATACAAGATGTTAGTAAGACCCAAACACACCCTCGTAATTAAAAGAGGCACTGTATTCTACCTGTAGAGACAAAATCAAGCCGCTCTCTTTCTAAGGGGAATGGAGAAGCTGGGTACAAAAATAAATTGGACTGGAGAATATATAAGGCTGACCCAGCCGAGAATAAAACGGGACAAAATAACAATGGTCAGTGGGAATCTCGAACTGGATCATAACAAAAGCAATGGAGCCGGGAACAGGCTAGGACAAATACATTCACTCACATTAACTAGGTATACAAAAGAAAGCTAACCTTAACCGCGGGAGGGGTTCCAGTGGAATCCACCCCGATGTGACTTGGCAGAACTAAAAAAAGAAAATCAAGGCTAGCCCCGGTCACACGAACCAGGCTCGCTGCATATATCCACCTTTTGCTAAAGTCTGTCGGGTGCAGCCGTTTCCGTTCAGTTCTAATCTTCATTTGAGCTGGTGCTCAAAATATCGGATAGATCCTGATCCGAAAGACGACCTCCCCGCAAGACTTCCTCCAGACGCGTCATCCAAATCACCATTCTAGCCGTGGCCAGTAGCGACAGAAACACCATCCGCTTCACACCAGAGTACGGGGGCGACACATTGTCCACAGCGTATGCGCGATCAATGAGCACAAGCTCCCGCGGCGAGATACGAGCAGTCAACTCGCCGACACGCGCCCACAACGGGCGAACGCGCGAACAATGGAAGAAGGCGTGCGCCGACGTCTCCTTGATTCCAAGGTTGCAACGTTCACAATCTGGCAAATCCGCCAGGCCCATTGCGAAACGCTTGTCATTGAGCGACAAACCATTCGAGCCAATCGCCAGGTCGAGAAAACTCAGAGTTGCTGAGCCAATCCGCACCTGGCGCCCAAGACCAATGAGAGCGGTACTCCACTCTCGACATGCCGAGCTTACTCCACAGCTTATCCTTCACGGCACCCTCCACTAATCCCCGATAGAAGAGTTTCCTAGGCTGTGAAAGGTCACTGGACCGTGGAATGGCCTGTAAGGCCGCCAGACATTCGAGCAGGAATTTCGGTCGCACCCAAGGCCTGACGGTCAGCCATAGGGTCGGGGGAGCGATGGTAAGGCAAGGGAACATGTCCCTCACTACCCCCGCAAGCAACCGATCTTCCTCCAACGCGCGCCTGAGAAATGCCAACCTCGAAGCGAGCACGTGGCTCCTCAAGTGTGGCATCCCCAGACCCCCTTGACACGGACGGAGGCAACAGACTCCTTTGTCGACCATGTGTTTGCGTCCTCTCCACAGGCAGGAGAATAGCAAACGCTCGAGCGCCTTCTCATGATCGTCACAAAGGGGAAGTACTGACAGCCGGTAAAGGATCATGGGAAAGAGGTATGTGATGCACACCTCCGCCAAGCCCTTCACGGAGAGACCCCGTCGACGCCAAACCTTGACCGACGCGCCGACCTTGCCAGTACTTCAGACCATTTTTCTCCACCAAAGTCCGGACCGAACCAACCCGAGTGAGCCGACCGGGTCTGTCCGTCCAGCGCCTATAGCGGGCCCCGGGAGGGAACACCTTCCAAGCGCCTAAACGCAAGCCGGAAGACTTGTCGCAGTTAATTCTGGCCCCCGTCACCCTCTCGTACCGCAGCTCGTCGTACTGCCTCTGCGACCCTGCGGGAGGACACAAAGGCTGCGAAGGTCATCGGCGTACGGGGAAACCCCAGTTCGAGCTCCGCCAGGGACTCGCGATTCCACGGGGGACCGGGACTGCTCGTCTCGTCCCTTAGCCGGCGAAGGAGGGGCTCCACCAGGACGTAAAGGAGAGAAGACAGTGGACAACCCTGTCGGATCGACCGGACAGCGCGTAAGCGCGCCCACAGCTTCCCGTTCACCTGTACCACAGCCTTTTCAGAGCGATACAGAAGGCTAATCCAGCGGCTGAAGTCGGGTTGGAATCCCGCGGCCTGCAGGACAGCAGCCAGGAACATGGTCAATCCTATCAAATGCCTTGGACTGATCCAAATTGATCAGCGTGGCCTCATCGTCGTCTTCTGCACCTCTACGATCGTGCGAATCAAGTGCAGGTTGCTCTGACTGTTCACCTTCGCTGCGTGAACAAGTCTGATCCGTCCCAACGAGAGACTGCCAACCAGTTGCGTTGAGCTTCCATGTCGATCTTGGCTAGGTGTCCAACTCTGTGTTTAGCAGAGTTACGGGCCTTGGACCGTCTGGCTCCTCCAACCTTCTTGCCTTTTTCAACAGCGCGTGATCACGCCCCGGGGTGATCCGACCGGGGATGGACCCCGTCGAAATCAGTGGTTGAACACGACAGCCAAGAGCGGGAGCAAAAAAGGTGCGACATCCCTGCTACATTTTATAGGTAAACCATCCAAGTCTGGCGATCAAGTCGCCGACCTTCTTCAAAGCCACGTAGAGATTTCGTCCTCCGTAATCTCTCTTCAAGGTT
Source organism: Ascarosepion bandense (assembly GCA_037127315.1). NCBI lineage: Eukaryota > Metazoa > Mollusca > Cephalopoda > Sepiida > Sepiidae > Ascarosepion > Ascarosepion bandense. The sequence continues at coordinate 3,944 of JBBBDQ010010151.1, forward strand.
GTTGCCGCTTCAGCCGGCAAAGCCGGGAAGTCGTATTTAAATAGCTGCTATAAACTCCTCGTCACGGAGTCCAGGCTCCTTGGTAAATCGGTGTTCGAAATGCTGCCGGAACGCCCCACATGTCGTTGGTGGACCCAGAGATGTCCCTCCGGGTCGCGTACCTCTCGAATGTACCGGTCGCCGGCCTGGCGAATTTCTTCCTTGTGCAGTTCTGCGCCCATGTTCAGCCGAAGACATCTTGCTTAATCCAGCCCCACTTACCTGACCCATGTAGCGCCCGCTAGTCGAACGCTCCAGGGCCTCGGCTGCGCGATTTCTAGGGGATCCCCACCATCGCCGCCCGGGCGAAATTAGCACTAAGTGTCTTTTACCCGCAGCCTTATTCAGTTGAGCCGCTGGCTATATTTGTGGCAAAAGACTCAATGGTGTCTCAAGGTTAACCCACCACCTACTCCCAATGACTCGCCCAGTTAATTCCCGCTGAACTAGTTTAATATCAGCCGGTCACAGTGTCCTGCCTGTCCAATAAGGACTGATTGAACCTCCAATAACCAGCCAACCTTAGTTGCCCAAAGTCTGACGATCGACCTGGGCACAAACGAGTTCAGGTCCGAGTAGCCTAACCAGTGAACGTTGGAGCCATTCTAAGAAGTCGTCGGCTTCTCTGACTAACATCTCTCATCCAGGTATGCGGACACCGTAGAAGGCCAACTAAGGTGTCCACGTCCATACATGCTCCCATCCGGATGATCGACCCGGTATCTATCGACGAGAATAAATCTGCCGATCAGATCAACCAGGCTGTGATCACCACTCCACCCGCTAGCGCCCTTCCTCTATCCCATTTGGGGGGTTATATTCAGCCCCAGCCCCCAACTAAGATTAGCCGTGTTGAATGCACCATGAAGGGCTCCAACAGCCGAAAGAAAAGAGACACGCTCACTCTCAGACATTAGGCGCATAACCCGCACCAGCCGGGAACGTCGACTTCGTTTTCACTTCAACATCTGCCACTGATCAGCCAGCCTCGAAACGGACACGACAAGGTCGATCCTCGCATCCAGGGTACGTTTGACCAGCAAAGAAACACCTTCTGGCATGCCGGCTCCCATATGCTGAATAGACGACATAGTCGTGACAGCGACGACGACTTCCCCGCAGCCAGCACCCTGGATCGCGGCCGAGAACGCACGCCGAACGACAAGAGGTCACGAAGCAGTAAGGGAGTCATCACCTTAAGATCCCTTCAGTGTTATCTTACTTGCTTTAAGCATCTTAATAGACATGATTTAGTTCTGAAAAGGAAAAACAAACAAAACATGCAACAAAAATACTAGTCACATACGGGACGGAACTCAAAGTATTAGGACCCTGACGGACTGTCCTAGGGAACCCGTTCCTACATCGGACGTAATCCGTCCGTTCAGGACAATGCCGCCAACGTCCGTGGGGTATGTTAGTTTCACTACCCTATAGAGACTGGGGTAGTGAAACAGGGACCTCCCCTGAACAATTTTTTTCCGCCTTTTTTTGAGTTCAGGTGTGTTGAGCTGAACCATAGTAACTTTTGCAAAATGTCTTTTTGCTTCGTGGATGTGGTCCCAGACCCTCAGGTTGCCACCGGTGTTCCTCACCAGGGTGATGACACCTGGGGCCTGGGGAAAGTTTCTGGGATTTTCAGTGTTCTTGCCCTCCACTGAGGTCAGCCTCAGCAGGGGCTTTAGAGTTTCGCCTCTGAGATGACCACTCAGAGGCAATGTCCTCACTCACTTTAAGGGAGTGCTTCCCCTTGGGGCAGGGCTTTTTTCTTTTTTGCCCGAGAGGGAGTGGACAGAGGAGGAGGGGAGGGAGTGGGGGGTTAAAGCACAAGATTTCAGGGGGGTCAGTTTAAAGACTGGGGACTGGGAGGCTTTTTGCGGGGATGAAGGAAGACTTCTTACCTTTAGTGCATAAGTCTGTTTAACCGGAGACACTGGTAGAGAGCTGCATTTTTCGGCTCGCTGGCCTCCTTTCGTTGCTCCGGCTCCTTCTCCTGGCCTTTGTGTTGTTGTGCTGCTCCTCTGCCTCTTCCTCTCTCCCACGCTTCAGGGAGGGTGTCCTTTGTACTTCCATTTGTTGGGGGAAGGACTTCTTCCTTCCTCTGTTTGGAGGAGACACCTCCTTTGGTTTTGCCGGCGCCTTTGCCGGGGACTTTCCTTGGTTTGGTCGGAGTCGACAACCCCACCGGGGTCTGCTTGGCGGGCGTCTTGACAGGTGGCGGCACATTGTCGGGGAAGGTTTTTAGGTTTCTTTTAGCCACCTGCCATTCGCCGTCTTTGTTGCTCACCGGGGCTGTGTGGGTTGGTATACATTTTTTGCGCCATCCTTCGCCTGTGCCGCCGGTTGCTGCTTGACTGGTTTAGGCTGGTTGAGCCTTTGAGGCCGGATTCTTGGTTGGGCACGCTTTTGCCACGTGCTCCGCCGACCCGCAGACCCAACAGCACGGCTTCCTGCCTTCCACGATGACGAAGATGGCACGACCCCTGCGGGTGAGGATGTTGGGGATTTTGGCGATGTTTTCCTTGTCCGGGGTCACCTGCAGGGTCATGTCTCCCGTGAGGAATCCTGCACTTTCGACCGCAGCGAGGAGACTTCGGCCACCCTTCCATATTGGACGAAGAAGGCGCCCACGTGGTCCTCAGCAATGTCCGCTTGAGGACGCCGTGCAGCATGATTTTCACCTTCTTCGTGCCCATGTACTCCGTGTGGAACTGGAGCGTTTTGGTCTCCAGAACCACGCCGATCAGACCTTGGCTTCTTCGGCGGAGCCATAGGACGTCCCACGTGGTGTTGCTTCTCCTCGCTACGGCCACTGGCTCTGATCTTCAGTGTCTGCAGTCCCTCCTCGAACGTATCCCTGGGGACGCCGATCAGTTTTTTGGTCTTCAGGTCCTTGGTGTTGATCAGGGTGATGACTCTCGCCTCGATCTGCGCCAATTGGTCCGGCTTCGAGACAGCTCAGCGTGCCCCTGATGTATTCCGCGTAATCCTTCTGGATGAGCTGGTAGTACTCCTCGTCCTTACGCGTTATTTTCCTGCCTCCGTTCCACCCAGAGGTCGAGGCCAGGGGGACGCTGGTGCTGCTGCTGCTGCTGCTGCTGCTGCTGTCCGTGCCGGTGGGGGTGTTGCTGCTGCAGTTGCCGCCGGTTTGGATGCTGCTGCAGATCCGGTCGCTGGAGCAGGTTTGGTTGCTGCTGCTGCACGTTTGGTTGCTGCTGCAGTCGCCGTTGCTGGATTGGTCGCTGCTGCAGGTGCGGTCGCCGCTGCTGGATTGGTCGCTGCTGCAGGTTGCGGTCGCCGCTGCTGGGGTGGTCGCTGCTGCAGGTGCAGTCGCCGCTGCTGGTCTGGTCGCTGCTCTGCAGGTGCAGTCGCCGCTGCTGGGGTGGTCTCTGCTGCAGGTGCAGTCGCCGCTGCTGGTCCGGTCGCTGCTGACAGTGTGGCCGCCGCCGCCGCCACTCCGCTGGTGTGGGGGAGCCGAAGCAGCATGCTCTCCCACTCGGTCATGGTGCGGGCTATGACGTCGTCGTCGTCACCGTCCACACGGACGCGCCAGTCTCCACCGACGCCGTGGTGGGAGTGCCGACTTCCCCGGTCCTTCTGTGGCCATGCCACAAAAGTGACCGATCACCGGACAACTTCTTTCCGGTGTTTCGCGTTTTCGAAGAAACCGCTACTTTACGCTGGCCCGAGCAATGAACTCGGGCTGGGAAATCCAGTTGTCCAAGAGACAAAGTGCGAGCAGATATCACTGCGGAACAACTACTCCACTAGGCTCTTCCAACGAACAGGGGGGGAAGTATGAGCCATTAGCCATGCTACGAGTGAATAACTTCTTCCCGGTGTTTCGCGTTCCGAAGAACACTACTTTTACGCTGGCCCGAGCAATAAACTCGAGGCTGGAAAATCAAATATGTCCGAGAGACAGAGTGCGAACAAATAGCACGGAGGAACAAATGCTCCACTAAGCTCCCACAACACAAAATCCACACAAACAAAAGTCTGGGGGGGAAGTGGCTGGTTTTATTTATTCATTTTTACATGAATTATGGCACAAGGCCGAAAGGTAGGAGGGGAAAAACTTGGGGTAGTCTTCAGTTACTGTATCTATACCTAGCCTAATCAGATTCACGACCCATACATACGTTACAATGATTCTCGACCACCATAAGAATTTGTCCATCAACACTCGTACTTATCTAGCACCAAAATATCGCAAAAACATACCGGGGACCTACAAAAACGCCCCAAATCTTTGTAAAAATTGGTGATTATTTACAAAAAATAGATTTTAAAATTTGTACGCAAAAATTTGTGACTATTTACAATTATAGTACAAAAATAGATTTTAAACATTTGTACATGAGATGATATGATGGGGAGGGGTATGAAGAAAATAAAAAAATCCCAAAACAAAAAACAATTTCAAATGAATATTTATACAAAATGTTAGTAAGACCCAAACACACCCTCGTAATTAAAGAGGCCACTGTGTCTGCCTGTAGAGACAAAATCAAGCCGCTCTCTTTCTAAGGGAATGGAGAAGCTGGTACAAAAATAAATTGGACTGGAGAATATACTAAGGCTGACCCAGCCGAAGATAAAACAGGGCAAAATAACAATGGTCAGTGGGAATCTCGAACTGGATCCGCTAGCAAAAGCAATGGAGCCGGGAACAGGCTAGGACAAATACATTCACTCACATTAATAAGGTATACAAAGAAAGCTAACCTTAACCGCGGGAGGGGTTCCAGAGAATCCACCCCGATGTGACTGTAGGGCAAAGAAAATCAAGGCTAGCTTTGAGGTCGCACGAACCAGGCTCGCTGCATATATCCGCCTTTTGCTAAAGTCTGTCGGGTGCAGCCGTTTCCGTTCGAGTTCTAATCGCTGTTTGACTGGTGCTCAAAATATCGGATTAGATCCTGATCCGAAAGACGACCTCCCCGCAAGACTTCCTCCAGACGCGTCATCCAAATCACCATTCCTAGCCGTGGCCAGTAGCGACAGAAACACCATCTCCGCTTCCCACGCAGAGTACAGGGGGCGACACATTGTCCACAGCGTATGCGCGATCAATGAGCACAAGCTCCCGCGGCGAGATACAGGCAGTCAACTCGCCGACACGCGCCCACAACGGGCGAACGCGCGAACAATGGAAGAAGGCGTGCGCCGACGTCTCCTTAATTCCAAGGTTGCAACGTTCTAATCTGGCAAATCCGCCGGGCCCATTGCGAAACGCTTGTCATTGAGCGACAACCCATTCAGGCAATCGCCAGGTCAGAGAAAACTCAGAGTTGCTGAGCCAATCCGCACCTGGCGCCCAAGACCAATGAGAGCGGTACTCACTCTCGACATACCAGTACCCCTCCCACAGTTTATCCTTCACGGCACCCTCCACTAATCCCCGATAGAAGAGTTTCCTAGGCTGTGAAAGGTCACTGGACCGTGGAATGGCCTGTAAGGCCGCCAGACATTCGACACGGGAATTTCGGTCACCCCAAGGCACAGCGGTCAGCCGTAGGGTCGGGGGAGCGATGGTAGCGGGGAGCATGTCCCTCACTACCCCCGCAAGCAACGATCTTCCTCCAACGCGCGCCTGAGGAAATGCCAACCCTCGAAGCGAGCACGTGGCTCCTCAAGTGTGGCATCCCCAGACCCTTGACACGGACGGAGGCAACAGACTCCTTTGTCGACCATGTGTTTGCGTCCTCTCCACAGGCAGGGAGAATAGCAAACGCTCGAAATAACCTTCTCATGATCGTCACAAAAGGGGAAGTACTGACAGCCGGTAAAGGATCATGGGGAAAGAGGTATGTGTTGCACACCTCCGCCAAGCCCTTCACGGAGAGACCCCCGTCGACGCCAAACCTTGACCGACGCGCCGACCTTTACCAGTACTTCAGACCAGTTTTCTCCAACTGTGAGTCCGGACCGAACCAAACTCCGAGGCTTGACCGGCCCGTCCGTCCAGTCGAAGGGCCCGGAGGGCGCGCTGAAGCGCCCTAACCGCAAGCCGGAAGACTTGTCGCAGTTAATTCTGGCCCTGTCACCTTCTCGTACCGTACAAGCGCCTGCTGTACCGCCTCTATGTCTGGGAGGACACAAAGGTCGTTACGTCATCGGCGTAATAGGAAACCCTGGCTCGAGCTCCGCCGAGACTGCGATTCCACGTAGGACCGGACTGCCCGTCGTCCCTTAGCCGGCGAAGGAGGGGCTCCAACGCCAGGACGTAGGAAAGACAGTGGACGCCCTGTCGGACCGACCTAGACAGCGCGAAAGCGCCCGACGACATTCACCTGTACCACAGCCTTGGGGGAGCGATACAGAGGCTAATCCAGCGGCTGAAGTCGGGTTTGAATCCGGCGGCCTGCAGGACGGCAGCCAGGTAGCCATGGTCAATCCTATCAAATGCCTTGGACTGATCCAAATTGATCAGCGCGACCTCATCGTCGTCTTCTACACCCTCTACGATCATGCGAATCAGGTGTTTTGGGATTGCTCCTGAATTGTTCGTCCCTTCACAAACAAGTCTGATCCGGTCCCAGCAGAGATTCTGACAACTAGCTGCAAAGCGTTCGTCAGGATCTTGGCCAAAATCTTTAACTCTGTGTTTAGCAGAGTTATGGGCCTGTAATCATCTAGTTCCTCTAGCCTTCTTGCCTTTTCTCAGCAGCGTGATCACGCCCCTGGTGATCCGACCGGGGATGGACCCCTGCCGAAACCAGTGGTTGAACACGACAGCCAAGAGCGGGACAAAAAAGGTGCGACATCCTCAAATACCATTTCATGGGAGCAAACCATCCAAGCCTGGCGAC
>JBBBDQ010010157.1:0-12293 GCA_037127315.1 Ascarosepion bandense
GTAATCTGAAATATGAAAATGTGCTTTATTTTCAACTTATTTTGTCTTTTTTCAATAAAAAATTTCAAAATAACCTCGTTTCCTTTGATATTTTCTCTTTTTTAATCTGAAATATGAAAATGTGCTTTATTTTCATCTTATTTTGTCTTTTTTCAATAAAAAATTTCAAAATAACCTCGTTTCCCTTGATATTTTCTCTTTTTTCATCTGAAATATGAAAATGTGCTTTATTTTCATCTTATTTTGTCTTTTTTCAATAAAAAATTTCAAAATAACCTCGTTTCCCTTGATATTTTCTCTTTTTTAATCTGAAATATGAAACTGTGCTTTATTTTCATCTTATTTTGTCTTTTTTCAATTAAAAATATGGAAATAACCTTGTTTCCCTTGATATTTTCTCTTTTTTAATCTGAAATATGAAAATGTGCTTTATTTTCATTTTATTTTGTCTTTTTTCAATAAAAAATTTCAAAATAACCTCGTTTCCCTTAATATTTTCTCTTTTTTAATCTGAAATATGAAAATGTGCTTTATTTTCATTTTATTTTGTCTTTTTTCAACAAAAACTGTAGAAATAACATAGTTTCCCTTGATATTTTCTCTTTTTTAATCTGAAATATGAAAATGTGCTTTATTTTCATCTTATTTTGTCTTTTTTCAAAAAAAATTTCAAAATAACCTCGTTTCCCTTGATATTTTCTCTTTTTTAATCTGATATATGAAAATGTGCTTTATTTTCATCTTATTTTGTCTTTTTTCAATAAAAAATTTCAAAATAACCTCGTTTCCCTTGATATTTTCTCTTTTTTAATCTGAAATATGAAACTGTGCTTTATTTTCATCTTATTTTGTCTTTTTTCAATTAAAAATATAGAAATAACCTTTGTTTTGGATATTTTCTCTTTTTAATCTGAAATATGAAAATGTGCTTTATTTTCATTTTATTTTGTCTTTTTCACAAAAATGTAGAAATAACATAGTTTCCCTGATATTTTCTCTTCTTCTTTTTTAATCTGAAATATGAAAATGTGCTTTATTTTCATCTTATTTTGTCTGCTTTCAATAAAAATTTCAAAATAACCTCGTTTCCTTTGATATTTTCTCTTTTTTAATCTGAAATATGAAAATGTGCTTTATTTTCATCTTATTTGTCTTTTTTCAATAAACAATTTCAAAATAACCTCGTTTCACTTGATATTTTCTCTTTTTTAATCTTAAATATGAAACTGTGCTTTATTTTCATCTTATTTTGTTCTTTTTCAATTAAAAATGTAGAAATAACCTTGTTTCCCTTGATATTTTTCTTAATCTGAAATATGAAAATGTGCATTATTTTCATCTGATTTTGTCTTTTCTGACAAAAATTTCAAAATAACCTCGTTTCCTTAATATTTTCTCTTTTTTAATCTGAAATATGAAAATGTGCTTTATTTTCATCTTATTTTGTCTTTTTTCAATAAAAATTTCAAAATAACCTCGTTTCCCTTGGATATTTTCTCTTTTTTAATCTGAAATATGAAAATGTGCTTTATTTTCATTTTATTTTTGTCTTTTTTCAAACAAAAATGTAGAAATAACATAGTTTCCCTTGATATTTTCTCTTTTTAATCTGAAATATGAAAATGTGCTTTATTTTCATCTTATTTTGTCTTTTTTCAATAAAAAAATTTCAAAAATAACCTCGTTTCCCTTGATATTTTCTCTCTTTTTAATCTGAAATATGAAAATGTGCTTTATTTCCATCTTATTTGTCTTTTTCTAAAAAAAAATTTCAAAATAACCTCGTTTCCCTTGATATTTTCTCTTTTTTAATCTGATATATGAAAATGTGCTTTTATTTTCATCTTATTTTGTCTTTTCAATAAAAAATTTCAAAATAACCTCGTTTCCCTTGATATTTTCTTTGTTTTTAATCTGAAATATGAAAACGTGCTTTATTTTCATCTTATTTTTGTCTTTTTCAATAGAAAATTTCAAAATAACATTGTTTCCCTTGATATTTTCTCTTTTTTTAATCTGAAATATGAAAATGTGCTTTATTTTCTATCTTATTTTGTCTTTTTTCAATAAAACATTTCAAAATAACCTTGTTTCCCTTGATATTTTCTCTTCTTTAATCTGAAATATGAAAATGTGCTTTATTTTCATTTTATTTTGTCTTTTTCAACAAAAAAATGTAGAAATAACATAGTTTCCCTTGATGTTTTCGCTTTTTTAATCTGAAATATGAAAATGTGCTTTATTTTCATCATATTTCGTCTTTTTCAAAAAAAATTTCAAAAATAACCTCGTTTTCCTTGATATTTTCTCTTTTTTAATCTGAAATATGAAAATGTGCTTCATTTTCATCTTATTTTGTCTTTTTTCAATAAATAAATTTCAAAATAACCTCGTTTCCCTTGATATTTTCTCTTTTTAATCTGAAATATGAAAATGTGCTTTATTTTCTTTTTTATTTTGTCTTTTTTTCAACAAAAATGTAGAAATAACAGTTTCCCTTGATATTTTCTCTTTAATCTGAAATTACGAAAATGTGCTTTATTTTCATCTTATTTTGTCTTTTTTCAATAAAAATTTCAAAAATAACCTTGTTTCCCTTGATATTTTCTCTTTTTTAATGTGAAATATGAAAATGTGCTTTATTTTCATCTTATTTTGTCTTTTTTCAATAAAAAAATTTCAAAATAACCTCGTTTCCCTTGACATTTTCTCTTTTTTTTAATCTGAAATATGAAACTGTAGTTTTATTTTCCATCTTATTTTGTCTTTTTTCAATAGAAAATTTCAAAATAACCTCGTTTCCCTTGATATTTTCTCTTTTTTAATCTGAAATATGAAATGGCTTATTTTCATCTTATTTGTCTTTTTCTCAATTAAAAATGTAGAAATAACCTTGTTTCCCTTGATATCTTCTCTTGTTTAATCTGAAATATGAAAATGTGTTTTTATTTTCATCTTATTTTGTCTTTTTTTCAAATAGAAAATTTCAAAATAACCTTGTTTCTCTTGATATTTCCTCTTTGTAATCTGAAATATGAAAATATGCATTATTTTCATCTTATTTTGTCTTTTTTCAATAAAAAATTTCAAAATAACATTGTTTCCCTTGATATTTTCTCTTTTTTAATCTGAAATATGAAAATGTGCTTTATTTTCGTTTTGTATTTTTTCAACAAAAATGTAGAAATAACCTTGTTTCCCTTGATATTTTCTCTTTTGTAATCTGAAATATGTGAAAATGTGCTTTATTTTCAACTTATTTTGTCTTTTTTCAATAAAAAATTTCAAAATAACCTCGTTTCCTTTGATATTTTCTCTTGTTTAACTGAAATATGAAAATGTGCTTTATTTTCATCTTATTTTGTCTTTTTTCAATAAAAATTTCAAAAAATAAACTCGTTTCCCTTGATATTTTTCATCTGAAATATGAAAATGTGTTTTTTATTTTCATCTTATTTTGTCTTTTTTCAATAAAAAATTTCAAAATAACCTCGTTTCCCTTGATATTTTCTCTTTTTAATCTGAAATATGAAACTGTGCTTTATTTTCATCTTATTTTGTCTTTTTTCAATTAAAAATATGGAAATAACTTTGTTTCCTTGATATTTTCTCTTTTTTAATCTGAAATATGAAAATGTGCTTTATTTTCATTTTATTTTGTCTTTTTTCAATAAAAATTTCAAAAATAACCTCGTTTCCCTTAATATTTTCTCTTTTTTTAATCTGAAATATGAAAATGTGCTTTATTTTCATTTTATTTTGTCTTTTTCAACAAAAACTGTAGAAATAACATAGTTTCCCTTGGATATTTTCTCTTTTTTAATCTGAAATATGAAAATGTGCTTTATTTTCATCTTATTTTGTCTTTTTTCAAAAAAAAAATTTCAAAATAACCTCGTTTCCTTTGATATTTTCTCTTTTTTAATCTGATATATGAAAATGTGCTTTATTTTCATCTTATTTTGTCTTTTTTCAATAAAAATTTCAAATAACCTCGTTTCCCTTGATATTTTCTCTTTTTTAATCTGAAATATGAAACTGTGCTTTATTTTCATCTTATTTTGTCTTTTTTCAATTAAAAATATAGAAATAACCTTGTTTCCCTTGATATTTTCTCTTTTTTTAATCTGAAATATGAAAATGTGCTTTATTTTCATCTTATTTTGTCTTTTTTCAATAAAAATTTCAAAATAACCTCGTTTTCCTTTAATATTTTCTCTTTTTTTAATCTGAAATATGAAAATGTGCTTTATTTTCATTTTATTTTGTCTTTTTCAACAAAAAATGTAGAAATAACATAGTTTCCCTTGATATTTTCTCTTTTTTAATCTGAAATATGAAAATGCTTTATTTTCATCTTATTTTGTCTTTTTCAATAGAAAATTTCAAAATAACCTTGTTTCTCTTGATATTTCCTCTTTTTAATCTGAAATATGAACATATGCATTATTTTCATCTTATTTTGTCTTTTTTCAATAGAAAATTTCAAAATAACATTGTTTCCCTTGATATTTTCTCTTTTTTAATCTAAAATATGAAAATGTGCTTTATTTTCATTTTATTTTGTCTTTTTTCAACAAAAAAATGTAGAAATAACATAGTTTCCCTTGATATTTTCTCTTTTTTCATCTGAAATATGAAAATGTGCTTTATTTTCATCTTATTTTGTCTTTTTCAATAAAAAATTTCAAAATAACATTGTTTCCCTTGATATTTTCTCTTTTTAATCTGAAATATGAAACTGTGCTTTATTTTCTATCTTATTTTGTCTTTTTTCAATTAAAAATATGGAAATAACCTTGTTTCCCTTGATATTTTCTCTTCTTTTTTAATCTGAAATATGAAAATGTGCTTTATTTTCATTTTATTTTGTCTTTTTTCAATAAAAATTTCAAAATAACCTCGTTTCTTAATATTTTCTCTTTTTGAATTTGAAATATGAAAAATGCCTTTATTTTCATTTTATTTTGTCTTTTTTCAACAAAACTGTAGAAATAACATAGTTTCCCTTGATATTTTCTCTTTTTTAATCTGGAAATATGAAAATGTGCTTTATTTTCATCTTATTTTGTCTTTTTTCAAAAATTTCAAAATAACCTCGTTTCCCTTGATATTTTCTCTTTTAATCTGATATATGAAAAAATGTGCTTTATTTTCATCTTATTTTTGTCTTTTTTCAATAAAAATTTCAAAATAACCTCGTTTCCCTTGATATTTTCTCTTTTTTTAATCTGAAATATGAAACTGTGCTTTATTTTCATCTTATTTTGTCTTTTTTCAATTAAAAATATAGAAATAACCTTTGTTTCCTTTGATATTTTCTCTTTTTTAATCTGAAATATGAAAATGTGCTTTATTTTCATCTTATTTTGTCTTTTTTTCAATAAAAAATTTCAAAATAACCTCGTTTCCCTTAATATTTTCTCTTTTTTAATCTGAAATATGAAAATGTGCTTTATTTTCATTTTATTTTGTCTTTTTTCAACAAAAAATGTAGAAATAACATAGTTTCCCTTGATATTTTCTCTTTTTAATCTGAAATATGAAAATGTGCTTTATTTTCATCTTATTTTGTCTTTTTTCAATAGAAAATTTCAAAATAACCTTGTTTCTCTTGATATTTCCTCTTTTTAACTGAAATATGAACATATGCATTATTTTCATCTTATTTTGTCTTTTTTCAATAGAAAATTTCAAAATAACATTGTTTCTCTTGATATTTTCTCTTTTTTAATCTAAAATATGAAAATGCTTTATTTTCATTTTATTTTGTCTTTTTTCAACAAAAAATGTAGAAATAACATAGTTTCCCTTGATATTTTCTCTTTTTAAATCTGAAATATGAAAATGTGCTTTATTTTCATCTTATTTTGTCTTTTTCAAAAATAAAATAACCTCGTTTCCTGATATTTTCTCTTTTTAATCTGATATATGAAATGCTTTTATTTTTCATCTTATTTTTATTCTTTTTTGTTTTTAAAAATTTCAAAATAACCTCGTTTCCCTTGATATTTTCTCTTTTTTAATCTGAAATATGAAAATGTGGTTTATTTTCATCTTATTTTGTCTTTTTTCAATAAAAATTTCAAAATAACCTTCTTTCCCTTGATATTTTCTCTCTTTTTTAATCTTGAAATATGAAAATGTGCTTTACTTTCATCTTATTTTGTCTTTTTTTCTAATAAAAATTTCAAAATAACCTTGTTTCCCTTGATATTTTCTCTTTTTTTAATCTGAAATATGAAAATGTGCTTTATTTTCATTTTATTTGTCTTTTTTCAACAAATGTAGAAATAACATAGTTTCCTTGATATTTTCTCTTTTAATTCAAATATGAAAAATGTGCTTTATTTTCATCTTATTTTGTCTTTTTTCAATAAAAATTTCAAAATAACCTTGTTTCTGATATTTTGTCTTTTTTCAATAAAAATTTCATGAATAACCTCGTTTCCCTTGATATTTTCTCTTTTTTTAATCTGAAATATGAAATATGCTTTATTTTCAACTTATTTGTCTTTTGGTAATAAAAAATTTTCAAAATAACCTCGTTTCCCTTGACATTTTCTTTTAATCTGAAATATGAAATCCAGCTTTTTGTTTTCATCTTATTTTGTCTTTTTTCAATAAAAAATTTCAAAATAACCTCGTTTCCCTTAATATTTTCTCTTTTTTATCTGAAATATGAAAATGTGTTTTCTTATTTTCATTTTATTTTGTCTTTTTTTCAACAAAAAATGTAGAAATAACATAGTTTCCCTTGATATTTTCTCTTTTTAATCTGAAATATGAAAATGTGCTTTATTTTCAACTTATTTTTTGTCTTTTTTCAATAAAAATTTCCAAAATAACCTCGTTTCCCTTGATATTTTCTCTTTTTTAATCTGAAATATGAAAAATGTGCTTTATTTTCATCTTATTTTGTCTTTTCAAAAAATTTCAAAATAACCTCGTTTCCCTTGATATTTTCTCTTTTTTTATCTTTGATATATGAAAATGTGCTTTATTTTCATCTTATTTTGTCTTTTTCTAATAAAAAATTTCAAAAATAACCTCGTTTCCTTGATATTTTCTTTTTTTTAATCTGAAATATGAAATGTGCTTTATTTTCATCTTATTTTATCTTTTTTCAATAGAAAATTTCAAAATAACCTTGTTTCTCTTGATATTTCCTCTTTTTTAATCTGAAATATGAAATGACATGCATTATTTTCATCTTATTTTGTCTTTTTTCAATAGAAAATTTCAAAAATAACATTGTTTCCCTTGATATTTTCTTTTAATCTGAAATATGAAAATGTGCTTTATTTCATTTTATTTTGTCTTTTTTCAACAAAAAATGTAGAAATAACATAGTTTCCCTTGATATTTTCTCTTTTAATCTGAAATATGAAAATGTGCTTTATTTTCATCTTATTTTGTCTTTTTTCAAAAAATTTCCAAAATAACCTCGTTTCCCTTGATATTTTCTCTTTTTTAATCTGATATGAAAATGTGCTTTATTTTCATCTTATTTTGTCTTTTTTCAATAAAAATTTCAAAATAACTTGCTTCCCTTGATATTTTCTTTAATCTGAAGAAATGTGTTTTATTTTCATCTTATTTTGTCTTTTTTCAATAAAAATTTCCAAAATAACCTTCTTTCCTTGATATTTTCTCTTTTTTTAATCTGAAATATGAAATGTGCTTATTTTCATCTTATTTTGTCTTTTCAACAAAAATTTCAAAATAACCTTGTTTCCCTTGATATTTTCCTTTTTAATCTGAAATATGAAAATGTGCTTTATTTTCATTTTATTTTGTCTTTTTTCAACAAAAATGTAGAAATAACATAGTTTCCCTTGATGTTTTCGCTTTTTTAATCTGAAATATGAAAATGTGCTTTATTTTCATCTTATTTCGTATGTTTTCAATAAAAATTTCAAAATAACCTCTAAGTTTCCTTTGATATTTTTCTTTAATCTGAAATATGAAAAATGTGCTTTATTTTCATCTTATTTTGGCTTTTTCAAAAAAATTTCAAAATAACCTCGTTTCCCTTGATATTTTCTCTTTTTTAATCTGATATTTGAAAATGTGCTTTATTTTCATCTTATTTTGTCTTTTTCAATAAAAAATTTCAAAATAACCTTGTTTCCCTTGATATTTTCTCTTTTTTAATCTTAGAAATATGAAAAATGTGTTTATTTTCATTTTATTTTGTCTTTTTTCAACAAAAAATGTAGAAATAACATAGTTTCCCTTGATATTTTTCTTAATCTGAACATGAAAATGTGCTTTATTTTCATCTTTATTTATTCTCTTTTCAATAAAAATTTCAAAATAACCTTGTTTCCTGGATATTTTCTCTTTTAATCTGAAATATGAAAATGTGCTTTTATTTTCATCTTATTTTGTCTTTTTCAGCAAAAATTTCTAAATAACCTTGTTTCCCTTGATATTTTCTCTTTTTTTATCTGAAATATGAAAATGTGCTTTATTTTCAACTTATTTTGTCTTTTTTCAATAAAAATTTCAAAATAACCTCGTTTCCCTTGACATTTTCTCTTTTTTTCATCTGAAATATGAAACTGTGCTTTATTTTCATCTTATTTTGTCTTTTTTCAATAGAAAATTTCAAAATAACTTCGTTTCCCTTGATATTTTCTCTCTTTTTTAATCTGAAATATGAAAATGTGCTTTATTTTCATCTTATTTTGTCTTTTTTCAATTAAAAATGAAATAACCTTGTTTCCCTTGATATTTTCTCTTTTTAATCTGAAATATGAAAATGTGCTTTATTTTCATTTTATTTTTGTCTTTTTCAACAAAAAATGTTGAAATAACATAGTTTCCCTTGGATGTTTTCGCTTTTTTAATCTGAAATATGAAAATGTGTTTTTTATTTTCATCTTATTTTGTCTTTTTTCAAAAAAATTTCAAAATAACCTCGTTTTCCTTGATATTTTCTCTTTTTTTAATCTGAAATATGAAAATGTGCTTTATTTTCATCTTATTTTGTCTTTTTTCAAAAAATTTCAAAATAACCTCGTTTCCCTTGATATTTTCTCTTTTTTAATCTGATATATGAAAATGTGCTTTATTTTCATCTTATTTTGTCTTTTTTCAATAAAAATTTCAAAATAACCTTGTTTCCCTTGATATTTTCTTTTTTTTTAATCTGAAATATGAAAATGTGCTTTATTTTCATCTTATTTTGTCTTTTTTCAATAGAAAATTTCAAAATAACCTTGTTTCTCTTGATATTTCCTCTTTTTTAATCTGAAATATGAACATATGCATTATTTTCATCTTATTTTGTCTTTTTTCAATAGAAAATTTCAAAATAACATTGTTTCCCTTGATATTTTCTCTTTTTAATCTGAAATATGAAAATGTGCTTTATTTTCATTTTATTTGTCTTTTTTTTCAAAAAAAAATGTAGAAATAACATAGTTTCCCTGATATTTTTCTCTTTTTTTAATCTGAAATATGAAAATGTGCTTTATTTTCATCTTATTTTGTCTTTTTTCAAAAAAAATTTCAAAATAACCTTCTTTCCCTTCGATATTTTCTCTTTTTTAATCTGATATATGAAAATGTGCTTTATTTTCATCTTATTTTGTCTTTTTCAATAAAAATTTCAAATTAACCCCGGTTTCCTTGATATTTTCTCTTTTTTAATCTGAAATATGAAAATGCTTTATTTTCATCTTATTTTTGTCTTTTTTCAATAAAAATTTCAAAATAAACTCTTTCCCTTGATATTTTCTCTTTTAATCTGAAATATGAAAATGTGCTTTTATTTTCATCTTATTTTTGTTCTTTTTCAATAAAAAATTTCAAAATAACCTTGTTTCCCTTGATATTTTCTCTTTTTAATCTGAAATATGAAAATGTGCTTTATTTTCATTTTGGATTTTGTTCTTTTTCAACAAAAAATGTAGAAATAACATAGTTTCCCTTGATGTTTTCGCTTTTTATCTGAAATATGAAAATGTGCTTTATTTTCATCTTATTTCGTCTTTTTTTTCAAAAAATTTTCAAAATAACCTCGTTTCCCTGATATTTTCTCTTTTTTAATCTGAAATATGAAAATGTGCTTTATTTTCATCTTATTTTGTCTTTTTTCAATAAAAAATTTCAAAATAACCTTCTTTCCCTTGATATTTTCTCTTTTTTAATCTGAAATATGAAAATGTGCTTTATTTTCATTTTATTTTGTCTTTTTTTCAACAAAAAAATGTAGAAATAACATAGTTTCCCTTGATGTTTTCGCTTTTTTAATCTGAAATATGAAAATGTGCTTTATTTTCATCTTATTTCAGAGGTTTTCAATAAAAATTTCAAAATAACCTCGTTTCCCTTGATATTTTCTCTTTTTTTAATCTGAAATATGAAAATGTGCTTTATTTTCATCTTATTTTGCTTTTTCAAAAAAAATTTCAAAATAACCTCGTTTCCCTTGATATTTTCTTTAATCTGATATTTGAAAATGTGTTTATTTTCATCTTATTTTTGTCTTTTTTCAATAAAAATTTCAAAATAACTTTGTTTCCTTTGATATTTTCTCTTTTTTTTTAATCTGAAATATGAAAACGTGCTTTTATTTTCATTTTATTTGTCTTTTTTCAACAAAAATGTAGAAATAACATAGTTTCCTTGATATTTTCTCTTTTTTTAATCTGAAATATGAAAATGTGCTTTATTTTCATCTTATTTTGTCTTTTTCAATAAAAAATTTCAAAATAACCTTGTTTCCCTTGATATTTTCTTTTTTAATCTGAAATATGAAAATGTGCTTTATTTTCATCTTATTTTGTCTTTTTTCAATAAAAATTTCTAAATAACCTTGTTTCCCTTGATATTTTCTCTTTTTAATCTGAAATATGAAAATGTGCTTTATTTCAACTTATTTTGTCTTTTTTCAATAAAAAATTTCAAAATAACCTCGTTTCCCTTGACATTTTCTCTTTTTTTCATCTGAAATATGAAACTGTGCTTTATTTTCATCTTATTTCTATTCTTCAATAGAAAATTTCAAAATAACCCTCGTTTCCCTTGATATTTTCTCTTTAATCTGAAATATGAAAATGTGCTTTATTTTCATTTTATTTTGTCTTTTTCAACAAAAAATGTTGAAATAACATAGTTTCCCTTGATGTTTTCGCTTTTTTTAATCTGAAATATGAAAATGTGCTTTATTTTCATCTTATTTTGTCTTTTTTCAAAAAAATTTCAAAATAACCTCGTTTCCCCCCTTTGGATATTTTCTCTTTTTAATCTGAAATATGAAAATGTGCTTTATTTTCATCTTATTTTGTCTTTTTTCAAAAAAAATTTCAAAATAACCTCGTTTCCCTTGATATTTTCTCTTTTTTAATCTGATATATGAAAATGTGCTTTATTTTCATCTTATTTTGTCTTTTTTCAATAAAAATTTCAAAATAACCTCGTTTCCCTTTAGATATTTTCTCTTTAATCTGAAATATGAAAATGTGCTTTATTTTCATCTTATTTTGTCTTTTTTCAATTAAAAATGTAGAAATAACCTTGTTTCCCTTGATATTTTCTCTTTTTTAATCTGAAATATGAAAATGTGCTTTATTTTTCATTTTTATTTTGTCTTTTTCAACAAAAAATGTTGAAATAACATAGTTTCCCTTGATGTTTTCGCTTTTTTAATCTGAAATATGAAAATGTGCTTTATTTTCATCTTATTTCGTCTTTTTTCAAAAAATTTCAAAATAACCTCGTTTCCCTTGATATTTTCTCTTTTTAATCTGAAATATGAAAATGTGTTTTATTTTCATCTTATTTTGTCTTTTTTCAATAAAAAATTTCAAAATAACCTCGTTTCCTTTGATATTTTCTCCTTTTTAATCTGAAATATGAAAATGTGCTTTATTTTCATCTTATTTTTGTCTTTTCAAAAATTTCAAAATAACCTCGTTTCCTTTGATATTTTCTCTTTTTTAATCTGAAATATGAAAATGTGTGCTTTATTTTCATCTTATTTTGTCTTTTTTCAAAAAAAAAATTTCAAAATAACCTCGTTTCCCTTGATATTTTCTCTTTTTAATCTGATATATGAAAATGTGCTTTATTTTCATCTTATTTTGTCTTTTTTCAATAAAAATTTCAAAATAACCTTGTTTCCCTTGATATTTTCTTTTTTTTAATCTGAAATATGAAAATGTGCTTTATTTTCATCTTATTTTGTCTTTTTTCATTGAAAATTTCAAAATAACCTTGTTTCTCTTGATATTTCCTCTTTTTTTAATCTGAAATATGAACATATGCATTATTTCTATCTT
>JBBBDQ010010206.1:0-15240 GCA_037127315.1 Ascarosepion bandense
CAAAGAAGGAGGACACGACGTTTGATGAGAGCGTGAATTTGTTTTCAAAAACAAAAAAAAAACACGAAATCCAAAACTCAGCACTTTGTTATACGAGGAAGAATCCAACAGACAATGAAATAAAGATTTTTTATGGAATGAGTCATATTCCACCTCAAAGAACACGGCAAATAGATATGATCCAAAAGGCATCACGCGTAAAAAAATAAATAAATGAAAATAGATTGCAAGATTGAAGTTGCCTAAGAAGGTGCCCTTAAAGGATTTTGAAGTTGTAAATCCTGAGCAAAGAATGCTATCCTTTTGAGCGGAAAATTCAGCTTTCAGGTGAAAACAGGCGAGAACCCGAAAATGAACTCCTTTGAAGCTTCAAAGATGAGCATTTGATTTGAACGATTTTTCTAACAGAAACACTGCAGGGGTTGCTATTGGGTTTTAGAATAGCTAGCGAACAAACTTCAATCGGAGCGTGAAGCTCGTTTTAGTTTAACAGGTCATTTTACGACAGTTTTATTTGGGGTGAAAGAAGCCACTGGCGGCGTTTAATAGAAGTCCTTTTAAATGGACAACAACAGGACTTTTAATTTGGTGCTTTGTTATTGGCATTTCTAGCCGCTTTTTAATGCCAAAAGGGTGGGTTTCAGATATTTTCAATGTTGATACATGAAAATTATTTAGTTTATTGGAAAATTTAGTTTTTTTTTTAAGTCTTCAATTTTGTGTTAAAAGAATATAGCGTATTTTCTTCAAAATATTCTGTTGGTAGTATTTTTTCCTTGAACAAAAAAATGTATATTTTCTGTAAAAATTATTTTATACTTCATGTTGTTTTGACCAAAATTTTGAGGTTAACTATTTGCCCATGGCTGGGACCCTAACAGGTGCTACCACTCCGGGTCAGGGTGGACCTGGGAACAACAGCAATTGAAGGTGGTGTCTCTCACAATCTCTCTCCTCATTGGGGCTTGCTGCGGATACGTTTGTCATATAGACCGATAATTTTGTTTTGAATATTGTCAGTTAGTTATTTTAATCGATTTAAAGCGAAAAGCAAATGAAGAGCTAACAGGAAAGTGATCAAAAGAAGAGACAAGCAACAGTTCAGGTCATTCAGCTGTTGGCCGACTAAAAACCGATGTTGATTTAGAAACGCTACTGATGCTATTGCCAAATTTTGCATTGTTTATTCATCGTCAGAAGATTCAGTATAAAGTCAGACACGGTTATTGCGACATAAAGACGAAAGTTACGCAGATTGAAGTCGGCGATTTTTGAAAAGTGTTAAAACGCTCAGACGAATTTTACTGGACCAATTAAGAAAGATTTTTTTAAATTATGAGAAACAGATTTTTTTCAAACTGCTAAAAGAAATTAGAATATGAAAATGGTAAGAGGCTTAATATTGTTTGCTTTAATCTTTCAGAAAAAGAGATGGCAGATAAGTGGCCTCGAACAATGTAAGGCAGTGTCGTTCAATCCTTGAATTTGTGTTTACTATATACCCATACCAGATGCCATTTAATCGACGACATTTAAGTTTTTCTTAACGGAAAGAGAAAAAAGGCTTTGCATGTTCTAAACTCAGATTTAATGAAGTCTGTTCTGGATTGAGAAGCAGCGGTAGCTTAGGTCAGTGTTACTTGGATGTGCGTTAAGAACGACGTTAATTATAATTTAGAAATAAATGTTCTTAAGTATCTGAAAGGTCGAACGGGTATGAATCAGTTTTATTTTTAACTGAATGGTTGCCATGTTTAATTGGATTAGGAGTAAAACCGAGATATCCACAAATACAGTTAGGCGCACGACTCCAATAAAACGAGGAAGCATGAGGAACTCAAATTGTGAAATTTGTTCGGAAATTTCAAGCCTATCTGTTGACAAATTCTAACTTGAAAAAGTTGACAGGTTGAATATATTTATATATCCGTGCTAATATTCGAACATAGTTGGGTGTTAAACCTGGCCATGAAAGTAAGTATCACGGGTCTTTCAGCAATATTAAGAAACCTACATTTGACTTCCAAAAACGGATGAGTGAGAAATTCAAGGGGTCGGAAGTAGTACTTTATTTCTATAAAGTTGTGAAAAGAAACTAAGGTATTTCAACCTACCTGTAGGTAAGAGGACAACGATGTCTTTCCTGCCTGGTCGGAGCCGCCGGTGGAATTTAGGTATCAGTCTACAGAACTTGACCTGTGCTAGGTGCGACTATCAACTATAGAATCCTCAGTTCGATTCTTTCAAGAAGTAATAATGGGTTTGCGTTGGTCGAACAAATATAGTCTTACAGTTTGTAAGAACAAATTAGTTGGTGGGGGACGTGGAAGTTAGTCGCTAAAAATAAAAAAATTTCAGAGGAGACAGCAAGTCAAAATCGCGGTCATTTTCTTGAACGACGGAGCCACAAAACAAATTAAATTTTTCCTCTGAATTCATTTTAAAGTCACATGCCAAGTCAGAACCAACTAGAGTCTGGCATACCATTTTTTTTGTTTCCACTTAAACAGGAAACAGCTTCATAAGAAAAAGAAAATGAACGAATCTCATCGCAAGATGGGGGTTGTGCGATGTTATTGTTTCCTGAAAATTTTGATTTGTTGAGTTCTTTCATCAAACCCAAAACTTCGTCAAAAAACAGTTTAAGTGCCACATTTGTCCAATTTCAGCCTCCAGTTCACTCTACTTAGTTTTCCATAAAACTTGGAGATGTTTATGTGTAGTTAAAGAGTAAATTTCTGTTCCACCGCTCGCGGGATTTGATGCTGCAAGACAAATGAACGATCTTAACTCAATGCTTTCCCAGCTGCGCACATCACCAAAACAAAACAAAAAAAAACAAAAAACACACAACTCCAGCCATTGTCTGAACCCTTTTTATGGACAAAAAAGCTATTTGCAACGCACCAATCATCGCCGTCGGTCTCATTCTCACTCAGCATAAAATGACAGGTTGAAGAATATTCATTTTTATTTATTTTTTTATTTATTTATTTATTATATGTAACACCAACACCAACACCAACACCAACACCAACACCGCTTGCGAGGACGCAGCTGGACTCTCTGGCGTGGGTTTACGCCGCACGCATTCATCACGACACAGCAGCCCGACAAGCAAAACACCTTGGACGCTTTGGCTCTGGTAAGTGTGAATGTTTATCGTCACATTGTCTTACTTGATACGCTAATGTAATTGTGTAAAGTTTTCTTTTCTATGTCTGCTTGAATTGTTCGATCTATGAATAAAGTCTCAGAAAATGCTAATATCTGCTCCCTCGGCTATACTTCAGGATGATATTCATATCAGTTTGCTGCTCTTTATCCGGCGTAGTGTTGACATTTTCCAATACAGATATTGACGTACCTGTCTGAAGTTTTGTACTCATTGTATGTGAATTCTGAGTTAGGCAGTCTTCAAAATATTTCTCACAGAACTTTTTTTAATACATATTAAACCAGTTATCTTTTGCAAGATTGGTAGTTACGTTGTATTTTTAGTTTATTTTTTGGGTTCATCCCCCTTCCACCATTTCATCTTTCATTAAATGTTTTAAATTATATTCTATTGTATATGAATACATCTTTATTGTCATGGGGTTTCCCCCTTTTTCTAGGTGTCCCTTGTGGTATTGTGGTGTATGTAGGATCGGGAGCTGATGGATGGGTTCTTTTGCTGTATGCAAATTTTAATGAGTGAATGGGTCGTGATAGTGTTCAGCTAGGTATAGGATAGTTAAGTGTGTACCAACCTTTTCGGCCATGTGCCACTATTTTGTATTTTATACAAAATTAATATTGCCACTCTAGCTTTTTTGTGGGATGGACGGATCCTTTACTAGCTTACTTGTTTATTTTAGTTTGAAAATTGTTGTATTTTAGTTTATTGTTGGGTATTTCATCCCCCTCCCCTCATTTCATTATCATTAAATCTTGTAAATATATTTTTGTATATTGTATATATTAGCATTTTTACCTCATGGCTTTCCCCTTTGGGTGCCCCTTGTAAATATATGGTATTGTGATGTGTGAAAGATGGGTTCTTGTGGTGATTGAGCTATTTGTAATGAGTGAATGGTTCTTGATAGTTTAGCTAGGTATAGGATAGCGAGTATTGACCAACCTCTACCCCTCCCCCTTTCGGCCTTGTACACAATTCCTACATTTTTATACATGAATAAATATTGATACAATTTAGAAATCAAAATAAAATGACCGCTGTTCGATACCCGCTGAAACAAACTTTTAAGTTGCGGCAAGTAAAGATGGTCGCATGGATAAGAAGCGTTATTTAGTGTCAAAAGTAAGTTGACAAGAAGAGTTGTGGAGTTCAATACCTGGTCACTGCGGAAACAACGACTTGGGAGTTAAGCTACTAAAGGGAAATTAACTGAAACTGAGAGATATCAGGAAAAGTATGGCACATGGAACTAGAACAATCTACCCCACCCCCGTGGACGAAATAAGGGTTTGGCTTCAAATTTCAAAATATATCACCTGAAGAGATTCAGAAACATACAACGGCCGAAACGTCGTGAATATGGCAATAAAGATGAGAAGAGTCCGAACGATGAGGTGTAAATGGTTACTGTAATAGCTCATCCCACATAGACAAATATTAAAGATAAATTTGTTTCTCGGTTAAAACAAATTAAAACAGAGAAGTAAAATCGCACTGGAAATATATTGGCGGACCTGAAGGAGACTACCACCACCCTTTGGCCGACCTGAAGGAGACTACCACCACCCTTTGGCGGACCTGAAGGAGACTATTACTACCTGTAAATTGGTTGATTATCATTTTTCAGAAGATTACGAGCTTATCGATTAAACCCTAAACTCTCCGATTGACAAAAAATTTGTAAAAATTTCAACATTTAAACAATTTTAGTAGTTTTTCATAGAACCTTTATAATAAATCGATCCTGTGCAATTAAACTTTTTGTTTCCACGCTATTAAACTACCAGTCCCTTTGCGAAATTTTTAAATAAAGCCATTCATAGTTTCCGAGGAAGATACCATCGTAAGAACTGAAGAAAACTTGAAAAAAGACAAAAACAAGACAACAACTCGTCCCAAAAAAAACAAAACAAAACAAAGCGACCCCAACGCGAGTGGGCACCAATATGGAGGATCGATTAACTATGACGGATGAAAAAGGTGGCCCCCACTTCTAAAATTGTTTACATATTGAATTTTT
This sequence comes from Ascarosepion bandense, assembly GCA_037127315.1. Lineage (NCBI taxonomy): Eukaryota > Metazoa > Mollusca > Cephalopoda > Sepiida > Sepiidae > Ascarosepion > Ascarosepion bandense. The sequence continues at coordinate 5,202 of JBBBDQ010010206.1, forward strand.
CAAATTTGCTGATAATCGGAAATTTTATGTAATAACCGATAAGACTTTACTGAGAAATATTTTTAAACAATAAACAACAAATTTAAAGGTGGTGGTAGTCTCCTTCGAGGCGCTAATATATTTGTTAGTTTCAATCTGTCTGTTTGCCCCAACTCTTCACTCAGTCGTTAAGTTAAAAGGACATTACCATTTGCGAGTGTTTCGATTTAAATTATATATATATATATATATATATATATATATATATATATAATGTACAGGAAAGAATAATTTAAGTTTTTTTGCATTTCTTGACACCATTCAGTTTCCTAAAATTTCGGCGGTAACATTGGTGGGTGGGTAGGGGGTCAGTTTAACAGAGAAACTGTTTGAAATTTGAATGGAGGAGCAATTAACACAAGTCGCCATGGAAAGGTAGGTTCGCAGGAAATGCAAATGACGCTCCCGACAGACAAGAAACAAAACACATAAATTCAGCTCTGCAACAAAGACTGTCACCCCCGCATCGGTTTCTACAGTCACAGACGCCGAGTCTCCAGTCAAGCAGACAACTAGAATGCTACCCATGATCAACCCTGACCGACTGAGGCCTACTACTGTGGCCATTGTATTTTAAAAGGCCGAGCCGAACGGATGCACGCAACTGTGAAAATGGTAGGAAAGGTCATTAACCCTAACCTTACCACAGCATCAATGGTACAAGACAGTCTGGTTGGAGTTTTCCTTCTCCAATATTGGTTGATAACTAAGGTTGCAGGGTCAAATCTGTCCTGTTATTTCCCCACCTAGTTGAAGGTGGGAAATGGTTATACATTTCTCAAGAGTATTAACACATAAGTTAATGAAATTTTCTAAATACGGGATTAGATGTGGTACAGAGCCGAATGTATGGGGCAGCCAGTGAGGATCGAACTCTCTACCCGTAATTGATCTTGCAATACAATCTTGTTAACCACTACAGCAAGTCGAAATTTTTAAAATATTTGACACTCATTAATAATTCTTGTAAATCCGAAATTTATTAGCGACCGTAAAACGCTCTAGCATTTAATCGGGGTCAAAATTTCTTTCATCTCAATCTGGTGAGGAAGTTTTCGATTTTGTATAATAAATTTAGCATGTGTTCATGCCTGTTGACAAGAGATTGCACGTTTTCAGTGAGTATGGAAATTTGAATTCCTGCACTGTAGTTTTGCAGGTAGTTAACTTTTGTACCGATATTTCCAAATTAAGCTTTGTGTCGGCTAAATCCCCCGAGAGGATTATGGATGGTTATAAAATGGAGACTCAGCAGAAAAATCACCTGTTGAGTTTTTCAAATTGCAGTCGAAATGTAACGACTGTGGAAAGTGTTCCCAACTGGGGAACCACGACGAGGCAGTCCGCCTACCCCAGAACTCATGGCTGAAGATGTAAGAAACATGAAAAACCTGCCGCCGATTAACTTAATGTTGAATAATGCGCCTCGATAAAAACCCCGAAAAGTTTGTTTTAAAGGTTATTTTGGAAAATTGACAGCTCTGATTATAGAGAATATATGAATAGACTTTAATGAAAATTTGAAGAGCTCTGATTACTTTACTGAAACTTCGAAAGGACTTGAATTTTTAGTTGAAGATTGAAAGCTGTGGTAATTTTTTAAAAAACGAATCGTCTGTCTGTTGTAAACTGGTATTTACAATTAAACTGTATTTTCTGCTTTTGTAAAAAAATTTTATAAAGACTTTTTCTTCGTAACTCTCCAGACGTCTTCGAACTTTTTCATTTATTTTTTTATTTTTTTATTTTTTTTTATTTTTCGTCGTGTTTATTTTATACAAATTATTCGGTCTGGATCTGGTAAGAAATACGGCTACCGAGTTTACACAACGTGACTTTTTCTGAGATCAAATCACAACGTGGGAATTGAGTCCGTTGTTGTAATAGACGTCTTGAGGACCGTACTTCTGTGACTAGATCACGACCAGCGGCGAAAGCGTCGACATAGTGGTACCGTTTCGACATCATCGTCAAAGGGGTGTCCGTAATCGTCTACGTCTACAACCAGCCAGCCCGGCAGATAGTGTTACAACGTCACTAAAGTCTGTGCTAAATTTATTCATCGTCAATAGACGATTTACAAAGATTTTAACTTTTAATTGAAACTCCTCAAAATTTCAATGAAGTCGTTGATTAAATATTGAAAACAAATCCAAATGCGTTCAGGTTTAAAAGATTCGCAGGTAAGTTTAGAAATAACTGAAGAGAGAAAATCGTGGTTGTTCAAAATTTTCCATTTTAATACATTTTAAAAAATATCGAGAAGTCTTTGCCAACAATTCACGAACGTTGGATAAATTGTATGCAAGAAAATGAAAATGGTGTGTCGGTTTAAAAATACTCAGATGATATTTCTTCGGACCAATCAGCGTCGACACTGATCCTAGAAAGCCAAATGATTTGTTTGTACTTCCATGGATTCACCGAAGAAGCGAGAATTGTTTGTTATCCGCAAATAACCAAAGCGATAAAATCGCGTGTCTTCCATATTGCCGTGTCCTTTCAGGACGTAGGCGATCATAACTTTCCACGTTTCCCTGTCCTTAGTGGCTCTTAGCACACTTTCTCCTGTTACACCACCCAAACTCCGCTCCTGCCATCCACTAGCTGAAACCCATAAATCTAAAATATAAATGTATAGAAACTACCATGGCCGCAAAATGAGAGGATCAGTTTATATATTGATTATTATATAGATTTGATTCCCCTTTATATTCACATTATAATTTCTTATAAACAGTTGGCGTATATATTTTATGTGCCGTGTCCTTTAGGACGTAGGCGATCGTGGCTTTCTACGTCTCCTGTCCCTAGTGGCTCTTAGCACGCTTTCTCCTGTTACACCCCGCAACCCTCGTTCCGTCATCCACCTGATCAGGCCCTTCAAATGTTACCCTTTCTTTCCTGTTTCTTTCCCCCCAACTCTATCTGGCCTGTTAGTATCGAATTCTCCAAGCCCTCTTTCCTCATTGCATGTCTCAAGAACTTTAGTTGTCTCTTCCTGGTGCTCGGCCAATTTCCTTTCGTTTCAATCCTTTCTGAAACCTCCATCATTTGCTCACATGCTCGATCCATGATATTCGCAGCATCCTTCTGTAGAACCACATTTCAGTTGCTTCAAGTTTTCATTCATCTTTGATATTGTCCAGCATTCACTGCCATATTGAAGAACTGAAATCTCCTGCTTAATCAGTACTCTCTTCTTTGTTTCTTGAGAATTGTCCTGTTTCTTAATACTTCACTCAACTCTGGACTGCTTCTTTCGACATGCCAATTCGCCTTCGGATCTCTGTGTCGCACTTTCCGTCTTTGTTAGAACACTTCAGGTATTTAAAATTTTGTACCTGCTTGATTTTAGTATCCCCGACCTGTATTTGGCATTTTGGGCTGCTCTTTTTGCTGATGACCAGGCATTCGAACGGTAACCGTTCTAATAAAGCCTTGGTTTCTTTAACGCCTTAGAAAAGAAAAATGTGAATTCGAATCCAAACATTAAAAGGTCAAGTGTTTCACGTTTTATTCTCCTTACATGAAATAAATTTGGACAGTTATGTCAATTCTGGTCAACCATACTTATCGCCACATCTGGCTGTCATCAATCACTTCACACGGAGTCAGAGAGATCAGAGCTCTGTGATTTAAAAAAAAAAAAAACAACTTTATTTTAAATTTCATGTTATAAACAAGTAATACTTGTGTAAATCAGGTTATAAATAACATATCACAAATGTATATTTTATTTTTGCATGATTTTAAAACCGAAAATTAACTTTTGTTCATAAACATATCAAAATGGACAAAAAGAAAATGTTTGAAAACTCGAAAAATTGAGATTCTAATCAATATAATTTCTATTTGAAATAAATTATTTTGCTTACTGGAAATAAAATAATCATTTAGCTTTCGAATTATAGCTAAAATTAAGGTTTCAGAAAACTTTATTTTTAAAGTACATTTAAAACTTGGGTATCAAAAATGAGTGGAGGTGCCGACTTCAAATGTTCGCTTGAACTGAGAAAAAAAAACAGGTTGTAGTCATTTTCTTCGTCATAATCTTACAATGAATTTACAGACAGCTTGAATGACGCCCATCTCCAACCTGTAACGTTGATAGATATATGGTTTCTTATACTTCTCAAACAAAGAGCTCTCATGGTAACCAACAAAAATGTTGGCTAATAAAGGACCCAAGGGGCTGCCCATAGAAACCCCATCTACTCGGACATACATATCATTTTCAAGTTGAACTCTATTCCTTTTGTTGCTAACATCAGGAACTGTAAGTTTAAAGACTCCGGAATGTAAGGAGGACCCAAGCAACTTCTATAGAGAGCATCAGCACATATGTGTTATCTCTTGTAGAGGGGATATTCGTGTACAGACATTATAAAAAGAAACCGTGATCTTATCATTAGAAGTAATGGGACAATTTCTAATAAGCTTCGAAAAGGTGAAAGAATCTGATACACAGTAAGTTGAGAAATGGTCGCTCTCTCTCGCTCTCTCTCGCTCTCTCTCTCACTCTCTCGCTCTCTCTCACCATCTCTCGCTCTCTCTCGCTCTCGCTGAATCATTTACCCATTTTCTTTATTTACGTATTTAGTTCAATCGTAAATGTTTTTTAATTTTCCGTATTTATATTAATCGTAACTTTAAAACGTGTTCCAGCATTATCTCTTGTAATTCTTCGCTATTCAGTCTAATACAATTATAATTGTGCCACTGATTGTTCTCTTAAGAAGCGTTCGCCAAATGGCAACTAGGTCAGAATATTATTAAAAAAATGAACATAAAATTATGTTTATTCAGATCTATATTTTTGTTCTGTGGTATCAAGTCATTATTCCGATATGTGTGTGTGTGTTTTTACGATCTCACACCTGATTGAGCACTCTGGAAGAATGGTAAACTTTGAAAAAAACAGTAGCTACTCTAGCATCTACACATCGTTCATTCAGTAATGAATTAGAACGACACTCTAACTACTGGCGTGTGTTTACATGATATATCACATGCTAAAACTCTGCCTCCTCTACCTCTCACATAGATCAGAGGTAGAATCACCGAACAAGCGTTCAAAATCGGTCAGGGTTTTCGATCCTTAGTAAACGCAATCGGATATCTAACTGTACTGATGAGCTGTGATAGAGCGAAACAGATTTGCGTACGGATGACACACACACACACACACATATATAATTTTTTTCCCTCTTGTCACGCTCATGCAGAGAGAAACAAAAGCAGAGGCAAAATTCGACCAGTCCATAAACTTTGCCAGTTATGAAAGCTCTTGCCGCATGTTCTCTCTTCCAACAGAGCCTTATTTAACTTTTTATTTCTGTGTTCTTGCAATAATTGTCGTGTAATGAAGAAAAATATGTAAATTTCCACTCAGGGGCTTGGATTATTTTTCTTTGTCTTTATGTAAAATACCCAGTAGTAATTACATTAATATATTTATTGCCTTCATTTTAAACGGAACATCGATATAAATATTTTGAAGGAATGAGCCTACTCATATTTTTAAAATTCTTCGTTGTATTTGTCATTACGTGGTGACAGTTTCGAGAGGTCCCAGGTTCATCCCGGACGAGCCCCTAATTTGTTACGATATGTTGCAACAAAAGAAAAAAATGATTAACCTAAACACAGAACCACAATCACAGACAAATATTTAATTTTTGACAACACAAAATAAAAATATTTACAAAATATACAATTTTTGCATTCAAAACGAGAAAGCATAGTTTACACCTGGTAGAGTGACGAGTAAGTGTTACGAAGAGGAAGGGAAGATGCCAAGTATCTTTACCCAGTTAAACTGGCAGTAAGTCTAAGTGCTATACTTTTTGGGAAATCTTCAAATGTGTATAAAAAAATTATTCGTTTGGTCAATGAAAGGGTCAAAATTTCTGTTACCTTAGTTCCATAAAGAGGTTCTCTTTCAGGTTTTAGTTGGTCAGCAACTTTTCGTAGAGATTCTTCGGTTGGATATACAAATCCTTGAAGCAAAGCCGGAGTTGATAATGTTAGCAAATCCTTTTAACAACTGACTCTCTCCCCAAAACCTATTTTTCTAACACTTAATTTGCATATTTCTAGAATCCTTTAGAATTCTCTAGTTTTTACTTGAATATTCTACAATCTTCCAAAAACTTTCAATTCCTAATTTCTCTATTTAACAACTACTAAAAGGAATTAAAACTTTTTTGTAATAACTCAATAGAATCCCTTACTATAACCTTTTAAACATTATTTTTATATGTAAATGCATCCACTTAACATCTGGAAATTTAATGTTTTTCAGGAGACGTGTTTAGCGCTTGAGAGATACTTAGGTAAGATTTTGTTGCATTTTGTGTAACCGAATCCAAAAAATTATATTTGGAGTTACAGTTTAGAACAGCGGTCGGCGAACTCGGGTTCGCGGGCCACATCCGGCCCTCGAGTGAATCTTGTCCGGCCCGCTACCTTACTCTGAACACGATATAAATATAGGTAGACCAACTCAGAGACAGTTGGAGAATTGAATATACTGCGTCGAAATTAAAATGATTTATTTTTACCTGAGAATGTTTTGCATTTATTTTTTATTTGTAGGGATCGCCAAAATTAGCCTACGGCCTCACTTTCACTTTTTCTATGAAATTGCTTTCGTGAGCGGGCACATTTAAACGAATATAAAACGGTTTTTTTACTGATTTTAATGGAATTCTTTTCAGTACTGATTTATGAAACATTTATTTTTAAGATGTAATAATTTTTAACAAAATTTTGCATCAGATATTAAATTATATTGAATCCTTGTTTTCTTCAAACAAGAAATTTATTCACATATTTAATAACATGGTTCTTCTCCATGACACTGGAGCCATAGCTGTTTGGCCCTCTTCCATGATTCTACATGTTTTTTGGCCTCTTCTCCAAAAGGCTGCCGACCCCTGGTTTAGTGCTTCTACTGTAAAAGCATGGACAGGAAACGATTCCAGCAGATGTACAAAGATAGAAAAGGGTGTAAGACAAGGATGTGTCTTCACCAGATCTATTCAACATGTACAGCGAGACTATTCTGAGAGACTTAGAGTCACACCAGGATTTATCATTGAGCTACAATCTGAACAATATGATACACAGATGATCTATTTATTCATAATTGTTTTCCTAGGATGTGTCTTGGTGCGGGAATGAGAAATCAAGCTGAGTTCGAATTCCAGTTAGATTCGATGCATTCACTTACACGCAAATACTCTTGGGAAACGTATTAATCTTTCCTCTAGCTATGGGTTAAATAACAGCACCTATAGCATTGATTGGTAACCAGTCTACTGCAGAAACTAATGGCAACCTATGGGAAAATTATTGCCCAGTCAGTCGTGTCTCAAGAGACATGATCGCCCAACCGTGTATCACGTACGCCACTGAAGCTAGGTTAGGTGACATGTTGGTGCCATTTTCGTTCCTATCATGGTACCTAGAGTGTTACCGAAAGTATTGTTGTTCATCATTAGGTCGATGCTATCAATAATGAATTCCTTGATGAATCTGGGATACTGGATGTTTTTCAATCCAAAATTAGATTGCTTGTTTACCCAATTCATGTGTTATATTGCGATATAGGTTTAAGTTAGCATCAAATATTACCATGAGTGTTCCTGTAGGTCTTGCTTGTGGTATGGAGCTAAGAAGCGAATATCATCTCTCATGGTTTGTGACATTTTACTATCTGTTTGATATTCAAATTAATTTTCAATTTCTGCGGCTGGACTGATAAATCGATCACTTTGATCTCAACCCTATCTTAACCCACGTTGTGATTTGGTTGATCTAAGACGGGCGAAACCGGGTGACCTTCAGGAATTGCTGAAATGAATTGGCTCAAGTTGAGCAAAGTCACAAGAAGAAAAATCTTCATAGAATTCCAAGTTTTATAACTTGGTTCTTCTTTTGGTCATTTCCTAACATTCAGAATCAATCTGGTTATATGCTCACGTATTAAATTGAAATACAACACTTTGGATGGTTCTGTTAAGTCTGGCACAGGGTTCGAGTTCTTCTTGAGTAAGAAGTTATTAAGTTTAAGGCGTGGTAAAAATATCTAATTTAATTTTATGGAAACATGTTATGACTCCTACGGAACATCGTACTTACCCAAAACATTTACACACACAAATTTTAATTATTTTAAAATATTTCTGGAGAACGATATTAAACTTTCCAATTTTAGATAGGCCATATAATCATCAATTCTTAACTAAAAAGAAATTAATATAACGATTCCATAAAAGATTTTTAAAGTCGTTGTAACACTTTATGAATTACTTACTAATTATAATAATAATTTTAAAAAAAATGGAAAAACAATTATTTCAAAATTTTACGGGTAATTGAAAAAAAAAATTTTCTTCAAACTGTCTTTAATAATTGTTCCAGCAATTAAAAGTTATTAAATTATATCAGTTTTATTGCATTTTTATTTTACTTTTCGGAGCAGATTTTCGGTTAGGGTTGTGTACTTAAAAAAAAAACATAGATGATTTATATTCCCACAATGAGCCCTGCGTTTAACTAATAAATGTTTGCAGCTAATTAAAATTTATTAAAATTTTATGGATTTACGTAGGGGAAAGTGCTAAAAAATATTTTTATCAAGATTCTTAAAAATAATTTCAAAAATAATTTCATCCATTTGAAACTGAAAGTTTCATTAAAATCTGACAATTATTTGATTTTTGTGAGAATCGGTAAATTAATGTTTGTCACCGGGGAAAAAAAATTGGTTAATGTCATCATTACGTTTTTCATTGTAAACAGTCCTGAACTTTAGCCGCTAAATCAAAATTTTTCTGATAAAATTTCAAAAAATGTTAGATGGGATTAAAAATTAAAAAAAAAAATTAAAACTACTTTGATCTTTCCTCTTAATAATATAAACATTTTGATGAAAATGTTTGGAACTTTTCTAATCATACTCTTCTGCTTTAGCAATTTAGTGGATGTACCTACAGTGACTGTATGGCAAATCACAAATGACATACTCGTACAATTTTTTTCCCCTTTAATTGGAAGAAACTGTGAAACACATGACCTTTACGAAATTAACATGCACAAAAAAATTCAAATATGCAAAAATAATTTTTTTTTACTATTTTAAAAAATACGATTTGTATTAAACTTTTCAATTTTTGATGAGTAAATAGTTTTTACTTAACTTACCAATCTACAAATATTTGAAATACTTTAAAAATATTTTTGAAACTAAAATTATTATAATAAAAAACAAAAGCACCTAAAATTTCATTATTAATCGAAAAAAAAATTTCTTCAGTCTATAAGTGACTATAATATCCCTGCTTTATATTATTTATTAAAGCAATTATAAGCTTATATAATTAAATAATTAGTTTTTTTTGCATTTTTCTTTTACTATTTAGAAAGCAGATTTTTAAAAAAAAGACTAAAAAATATGGTTGAAAAAAATAAAGGATTTAAATTTTACATTCCCTAATGAGTTCTGCTTTTAACTAATAAAACAATTTTGCCTAAAGAATATAATTTTTTGAAATTTCATGATATGAGGTAACAGATGTAAAAGAAAAATATATATTTTTTTACCAAGATTTTTTCTAAAAATAACGATTTCAAAAAATATTTTCATTTGTGAATAAGTTCTGGAAAGTTTTAAAATCACAATTATTTGATTTTTGCAAGAATTTTCAAATTAAATGAGTTGTGTAAACTACAAAAACTCTAAAGATTTTTTTAACCAAAATTTTGAACGGTTCAGAATTACAAAAATATTTTTAAAAATGATAAAAAAATTACTTTGATTTTTTTATTTTTTTCCTCTTAAAATTTCAACGGAAAAATTTGCTTTCTGGGATGCCATTTTTGTTTCTTTCAATGATTTCTTCTTCTTTCTCTGTCTCTCTCTCGCTCTCTCTTTCACTCTCTCTCGTGTTCTCTCTCTCTCGTGTTATCTCTTTCACTCTCTCTCTCGTTC
>JBBBDQ010010209.1:0-10838 GCA_037127315.1 Ascarosepion bandense
ATTCTGCCAAAGATCTCATAAAGTAACCTATTCTAACATTTTCAAGCAAACCTAGGAATCCAACCACAAATGGAATTATTAGAGTCTTCATGTGACACATTATAATAATTTATTGAAGTCATGTTCTGCCAAAGATCTCATAAAGTAACCTATTCAAACATTTTTCAAGCAAACCTAGGAATCCAACCACAAATGGAATTATTAGAGTCTTCATGTGACACATTATAATAATTTATTGAAGTCATGTTCTGCCAAAGATCTCATAAAGTAACCTATTCTAACATTTTTCAAGCAAACCTAGGAATCCAACCACAAATGGAGATTATTAGAGTCTTCATGTGACACATTATAATAATTTATTGAAGTCATGTTCTGCCAAAGATCTCATAAAGTAACCTATTCAAACATTTTCAAGCAAACCTAGGAATCCAACCACAAATGGAATTATTAGAGTCTTCATGTGACACATTATAATAATTTATTGAAGTCATGTTCTGCCAAAGAAGATCTCATAAAGTAACCTATTCTAACATTTTTCAAGCAAACCTAGGAATCCAACCACAAATGGAATTATTAGAGTCTTCATGTGACACATTATAATAATTTATTGATCATGTTCTGCCAAAGATCTCATAAAGTAACCTATTCAAACATTTTTCAAGCAAACCTAGGAATCCAACCACAAATGGAATTATTAGAGTCTTCATGTGACACATTATAATAATTTATTGAAGTCATGTTCTGCCAAAGATCTCATAAAGTAACCTATTCTAACATTTTTCAAGCAAACCTAGGGAATCCAACCACAAATGGAATTATTAGAGTCTTCATGTGACACATTATAATAATTTATTGAAGTCATGTTCTGCCAAAGATCTCATAAAGTAACCTATTCAAACATTTTTCAAGCAAACCTAGGAATCCAACCACAAATGGAGTATTAGGATATTTCTATGTGACATTGTGTTTGGTATACAGTGGAGTGGTATTCTGTAAGAATATATAAAGATAACTAATATAATGATTTTTCAAGCAAACCTAGGAATCAACCACAAATGGAATTATTAGAGTCTTCATGTGACACATTATAATAATTTGTGAAGTCATGTTCTGCCAAAGATCTCATAAAGTAACCTATTCTAACATTTTTCAAGCAAACCTAGAATCCAACCACAAATGGAATTATTAGAGTCTTCATGTGACACATTATAATAATTTATTGAAGTCATGTTCTGCCAAAGATCTCATAAAGTAACCTATTCTAACATTTTCCAAGCAAACCTAGGAATCCAACCACAAATGGAATTATTAGAGTCTTCATGTGACACATTATAATAATTTATTGAAGTCATGTTCTGCCAAAGATCTCATAAAGTAACCTATTCTAACATTTTTCAAGCAAACCTAGGAATCCAACCACAAATGGAATTATTAGAGTCTTCATGTGACACATTATAATAATTTATTGAAGTCATGTTCTGCCAAGATCTCACTTAAAGTAACCTATTCTAACATTTTTCAAGCAAACCTAGGAATCCAACCACAAATGGAATTATTAGAGTCTTCATGTGACACATTATAATAATTTATTGAAGTCATGTTCTGCCAAAGATCTCATAAAGTAACCTATTCAAACATTTTCAAGCAAACCTAGAATCCAACCACAAATGGAATTATTAGAGTCTTCATGTGACACATTATAATAATTTATTGAAGTCATGTTCTGCCAAAGATCTCATAAAGTAACCTATTCAAACATTTTTCAAGCAAACCTAGGAATCCAACCACAAATGGAATTATTGATCTTCATGTGACACATTATAATAATTTATTGAAGTCATCATTTGCCAAAGATCTCATAAAGTAACCTATTCAAACATTTTTCAAGCAAACCTAGGAATCCAACCACAAATGGAATTATTAGAGTCTTCATGTGACACATTATAATAATTTATTGAAGTCATGTTCTGCCAAAGATCTCATAAAGTAACCTATTCAAACATTTTCAAGCAAACCTAGAATCCAACCACAAATGGAATTATTAGAGTCTTCATGTGACACATTATAATAATTTATTGAAGTCATGTTCTGCCAAAGATCTCATAAAGTAACCTATTCAAACATTTTCAAGCAAACCTAGGAATCAACTGTAATGGAATTATTAGAGTCTTCATGTGACACATTATAATAATTTATTGAAGTCATGTTCTGCCAAAGATCTCATAAAGTAACCTATTCAAACATTTTTCAAGCAAACCTAGGAATCCAACCACAAATGGAATTATTAGAGTCTTCATGTGACACATTATAATAATTTATTGAAGTCATGTTCTGCCAAAGATCTCGCCATCCTATTCAAACATTTTTCAAGCAAACCTAGGAATCCAACCACAAATGGAATAATTAGAGTCTTCATGTGACACATTATAATAATTTATTGAAGTCATGTTCTGCCAAAGATCTCATAAAGTAACCTATTCAAACATTTTTCAAGCAAACCTAGGAATCCAACCACAAATGGAATTATTAAGTCTTCATGTGACACATTATAATAATTTATTGAAAAATCATGTTCTGCCAAAGTCTCATAAGTAACCTATTCAAACATTTTTCAAGCAAACCTAGGAATCCAACCACAAATGGAATTATTAGAGTCTTCATGTGACACATTATAATAATTTATTGAAGTCATGTTCTGCCAAAGATCTCATAAAGTAACCTATTCTAACATTTTCCAAGCAAACCTAGGAATCCAACCACAAATGGAATTATTAGAGTCTTCATGTGACACATTATAATAATTTATTGAAGTCATGTTCTGCCAAAGATCTCATAAAGTAACCTATTCAAACATTTTTCAAGCAAACCTAGGAATCCAACCACAAATGGAATTATTAGAGTCTTCATGTGACACATTATAATAATTTATTGAAGTCATGTTCTGCCAAAGATCTCATAAAGTAACCTATTCTAACATTTTTTCAAGCAAACCTAGGAATCCAACCACAAATGGAATTATTAGAGTCTTCATGTGACACATTATAATAATTTATTGAAGTCATGTTCTGCCAAAGATCTCATAAAGTAACCTATTCTAACATTTTTCAAGCAAACCTAGGAATCCAACCACAAATGGAATTATTAGAGTCTTCATGTGACACATTATAATAATTTATTGAAGTCATGTTCTGCCAAAGATCTCATAAAGTAACCTATTCTAACATTTTTCAAGCAAACCTAGGAATCCAACCACAAATGGAATTATTAGAGTCTTCATGTGACACATTATAATAATTTATTGAAGTCATGTTCTGCCAAAGATCTCATAAAGTAACCTATTCTAACATTTTTCAAGCAAACCTAGGAATCCAACCACAAATGGAATTATTAGAGTCTTCATGTGACACATTATAATAATTTATTGAAGTCATGTTCTGCCAAAGATCTCATAAAGTAACCTATTCTAACATTTTTCAAGCAAACCTAGGAATCCAACCACAAATGGAATTATTAGAGTCTTCATGTGACACATTATAATAATTTATTGAAGTCATGTTCTGCCAAAGATCTCATAAAGTAACCTATTCTAACATTTTCAACAAACCTAGGAATCAACCACAAATGGAATTATTAGAGTCTTCATGTGACACATTATAATAATTTATTGAAGTCATGTTCTGCCAAAGATCTCATAAAAGAGTAACCTATTCTAACATTTTTCAAGCAAACCTAGGAATCCAACCACAAATGGAATTATTAGAGGTCATGTGACACATTTATAATAATTTATTGAAGTCATGTTCTGCCAAAGATCTCATAAAGTAACCTATTCTAACATTTTTCAAGCAAACCTAGAATCCAACCACAAATGGAATTATTAGAGTCTTCATGTGACACATTATAATAATTTATTGAAGTCATGTTCTGCCAAAGATCTCATAAAGTAACCTATTCTAACATTTTTTCAAGCAAACCTAGGAATCCAACCACAAATGGAATTATTAGAGTCTTCATGTGACACATTATAATAATTTATTGAAGTCATGTTCTGCCAAAGATCTCATAGTAACCTATTCTAACATTTTCAAGCAAACCACAGAATCCAACCACAAATGGAATTATTAGAGTCTTCATGTGACACATTATAATAATTTATTGAAGTCATGTTCTGCCAAAGATCTCATAAAGTAACCTATTCTAACATTTTTCAAGCAAACCTAGGAATCCAACCACAAATGGAATTATTAGAGTCTTCATGTGACACATTATAATAATTTATTGAAGTCATGTTCTGCCAAAGATCTCATAAAGTAACCTATTCAAACATTTTCAAACAGCTAGGAATCCAACCACAAATGGAATTATTAGAGTCTTCATGTGACACATTATAATAATTTATTGAAGTCATGTTCTGCCAAAGATCTCATAAAGTAACCTATTCAAACATTTTTCAAACAAACCTAGGAATCCAACCACAAATGGAATTATTAGAGTCTTCATGTGACACATTATAATAATTTATTGGGGGCATGTTCTGCCAAAGATCTCATAAAGTAACCTATTCAAACATTTTTCAAAGCAAACCTAGGAATCCAACCACAAATGGAATTATTAGAGTCTTCATGTGACACATTATAATAATTTATTGAAGTCATGTTCTGCCAAAGAGATCTCATAAAGTAACCTATTCTAACATTTTTCAAGCAAACCTAGGAATCCAACCACAAATGGAATTATTAGAGTCTTCATGTGACACATTATAATAATTTATTGAAGTCATGTTCTGCCAAAGATCTCATAAAGTAACCTATTCAAACATTTTTCAAGCAAACCTAGGAATCCAACCACAAATGGAATTATTAGAGTCTTCATGTGACACATTATAATAATTTATTGAAGTCATGTTCTGCCAAAGATCTCATAAAGTAACCTATTCAAACATTTTTCAAGCAAACCTAGGAATCAACCACAAATGGAATTATTAGAGTCTTCATGTGACACATTATAATAATTTATTGAAGTCATGTTCTGCCAAAGATCTCACTAAAGTAACCTATTCAAACATTTTTCAAGCAAACCTAGGAATCCAACCACAAATGGAATTATTAGAGTCTTCATGTGACACATTATAATAATTTATTGAAGTCATGTTCTGCCAAAGATCTCATAAAGTAACCTATTCAAACATTTTCAAGCAAACCTAGGAATCCAACCACAAATGGAATTATTAGAGTCTTCATGTGACACATTATAATAATTTATTGAAGTCATGTTCTGCCAAAGATCTCATAAAGTAACCTATTCAAACATTTTTCAAGCAAACCTAGGAATCCAACTACAAATAGGATATTAGAGTCTTCATGTGACACATTATAATAATTTATTGAAGTCATGTTCTGCCAAAGATCTCATAAAGTAACCTATTCAAACATTTTTTCAAGCAAACCTAGGAATCCAACCACAAATGGAATTATTAGAGTCTTCATGTGACACATTATAATAATTTATTGAAGTCATGTTCTGCCAAAGATCTCATAAAGTAACCTATTCAAACATTTTTCAAGCAAACCTAGGAATCCAACCACAAATGGAATTATTAGAGTCTTCATGTGACACATTATAATAATTTATTGAAGTCATGTTCTGCCAAAGATCTCATAAAGTAACCTATTCAAACATTTTTCAAGCAAACTAGGAATCCAACCACAAATGGAATTATTAGAGTCTTCATGTGACACATTATAATAATTTATTGAAGTCATGTTCTGCCAAAGATCTCATAAAGTAACCTATTCAAACATTTTTCAAACAAGCCTAGGAATCCAACCACAAATGGAATTATTAGAGTCTTCATGTGACACATTATAATAATTTATTGAAGTCATGTTCTGCCAAAGATCTCATAAAGTAACCTATTCAAACATTTTTCAAGCAAACCTAGGAATCCAACCACAAATGGAATTATTAGAGTCTTCATGTGACACATTATAATAATTTATTGAAGTCATGTTCTGCCAAAGATCTCATAAAGTAACCTATTCAAACATTTTTCAAGCAAACCTAGGAATCCAACCACAAATGGAATTATTAGAGTCTTCATGTGACACATTATAATAATTTATTGAAGTCATGTTCTGCCAAAGATCTCATAAAGTAACCTATTCTAACATTTTTCAAGCAAACCTAGGAATCCAACCACAAATGGAATTATTAGAGTCTTCATGTGACACATTATAATAATTTATTGAAGTCATGTTCTGCCAAAGATCTCATAAAGTAACCTATTCTAACATTTTCAAGCAAACCTAGGAATCCAACCACAAATGGAATTATTAGAGTCTTCATGTGACACATTATAATAATTTATTGAAGTCATGTTCTGCCAAAGATCTCATAAAGTAACCTATTCAAACATTTTCAAGCAAACCTAGGAATCCAACCACAAATGGAATTATTAGAGTCTTCATGTGACACATTATAATAATTTATTGAAGTCATGTTCTGCCAAAGATCTCATAAAGTAACCTATTCTAACATTTTTCAAGCAAACCTAGAATCCAACCACAAATGGAATTATTAGAGTCTTCATGTGACACATTATAATAATTTATTGAAGTCATGTTCTGCCAAAGATCTCATAAAACAACCTATTCTAACATTTTTTCAAGCAAACCTAGGAATCCAACCACAAATGGAATTATTAGAGTCTTCATGTGACACATTATAATAATTTATTGAAGTCATGTTCTGCCAAAGATCTCATAAAGTAACCCTATTCCAACATTTTTCAAGCAAACCTAGGAATCCAACCACAAATGGAATTATTAGAGTCTTCATGTGACACATTATAATAATTATTGAAGTCATGTTCTGCCAAAGATCTCATAAAGTAACCTATTCAAACATTTTTCAAGCAAACCTAGGAATCCAACCACAAATGGAATTATTCGAGTCTTCATGTGACACATTATAATAATTTATTGAAGTCATGTTCTGCCAAAGATCTCATAAAGTAACCTATTCAAACATTTTTTCAAGCAAGCCTAGGAATCCAACCACAAATGGAATTATTAGAGTCTTCATGTGACACATTATAATAATTTATTGAAGTCATGTTCTTTTAAAGATCTCATAAAGTAACCTATTCAAACATTTTTCAAGCAAACCTAGGAATCCAACCACAAATGGAATTATTAGAGTCTTCATGTGACACATTATAATAATTTATTGAAGTCATGTTCTGCCAAAGATCTCATAAAGTAACCTATTCAAACATTTTTCAAGCAAACCTAGGAATCCAACCACAAATGGAATTATTAGAGTCTTCATGTGACACATTATAATAATTTATTAGAGTATGTTCTGCCAAAGATCTCATAAAGTAACCTATTCTAACATTTTCAAGCAAACCTAGGAATCCAACCACAAAATGGAATTATTAGAGTCTTCATGTGACACATTATAATAATTTATTGAAGTCATGTTCTGCCAAAGATCTCATAAAGTAACCTATTCAAACATTTTCCAAGCAAACCTAGGAATCCAACCACAAATGGAATTATTAGAGTCTTCATGTGACACATTATAATAATTTATTGAAGTCATGTTCTGCCAAAGATCTCATAAAGTAACCTATTCAAACATTTTTCAAGCAAACCTAGGAATCCAACCACAAATGGAATTATTAGAGTCTTCATGTGACACATTATAATAATTTATTGAAGTGTATTCTGTAAGATCTCATAAAGTAACCTATTCAAACATTTTTCAAGCAAACCTAGGAATCCAACCACAAATGGAATTATTAGAGTCTTCATGTGACACATTATAATAATTTATTGAAGTCATGTTCTGCCAAAGATCTCATAAAGTAACCTATTCAAACATTTTTCAAACAAACCTAGGAATCCAACCACAAATGGAATTATTAGAGTCTTCATGTGACACATTATAATAATTTATTGAAGTCATGTTCTGCCAAAGATCTCATAAAGTAACCTATTCAAACATTTTTTCAAGCAAACCTAGGAATCCAACCACAAGTAGATTTATTAGAGTCTTCATGTGACACATTATAATAATTTATTGAAGTCATGTTCTGCCAAAGATCTCATAAAGTAACCTATTCAAACATTTTTCAAGCAAACCTAGGAATCAACCACAAATGGAATTATTAGAGTCTTCATGTGACACATTATAATAATTTATTGAAGTCATGTTCTGCCAAAGATCTCATAAAGTAACCTATTCAAACATTTTTCAAGCAAACCTAGGAATCCAACCACAAATGGAATTATTAGAGTCTTCATGTGACACATTATAATAATTTATTGAAGTCATGTTCTGCCAAAGATCTCATAAAAATAACCTATTCAAACATTTTTTCAAGCAAACCTGGAATCCAACCACAAATGGAATTATTAGAGTCTTCATGTGACACATTATAATAATTTATTGAAGTCATGTTCTGCCAAAGATCTCATAGTAACCTATTCTAACATTTTTCAAGCAAACCTAGGGAATCCAACCACAAATTATTAGAGTCTTCATGTGACACATTATAATAATTTATTGAAGTCATGTTCTGCCAAAGATCTCATAGTAACCTATTCAAACATTTTTCAAGCAAACCTAGGAATCCAACCACAAATGGAATTATTAGAGTCTTCATGTGACACATTATAATAATTTATTGAAGTCATGTTCTGCCAAAGATCTCATAAAGTAACCTATTCAAACATTTTTCAAGCAAACCTAGGAATCCAACCACAAATGGAATTATTAGAGTCTTCATGTGACACATTATAATAATTTATTGAAGTCATGTTCTGCCAAAGATCTCATAAAAGTAACCTATTCAAACATTTTTCAAGCAAACCTAGAATCCAACCACAAATGGAATTATTAGAGTCTTCATGTGACACATTATAATAATTTATTGAAGTCATGTTCTGCCAAAGATCTCATAAAGTAACCTATTCAAACATTTTTCAAGCAAACCTAGGAATCCAACCACAAATGGAATTATTAGAGTCTTCATGTGACACATTATAATAATTTATTGAAGTCATGTTCTGCCAAAGATCTCATAAAGTAACCTATTCTAACATTTTTCAAGCAAACCTATAGAATCCAACCACAAATGGAATTATTAGAGTCTTCATGTGACACATTATAATAATTTATTGAAGTCATGTTCTGCCAGATCTCTATAGTAACCTATTCAAACATTTTTCAAGCAAACCTAGGAATCCAACCACAAGTGATTATTAGAGTCTTCATGTGACACATTATAATAATTTATTGAAGTCATGTTCTGCCAAAGATCTCATAAAGTAACCTATTCAAACATTTTTCAAGCAAACCTAGGAATCCAACCACAAATGGAATTATTAAGTCTTCATGTGACACATTATAATAATTTATTGAAGTCATGTTCTGCCAAAGATCTCATAAAGTAACCTATTCTAACATTTTTCAAGCAAACCTAGGAATCCAACCACAAATGGAATTATTAGAGTCTTCATGTGACACATTATAATAATTTATTGAAGTCATGTTCTGCCAAAGATCTCATAAAAGTAACCTATTCAAACATTTTTCAAGCAAACCTAGGAATCCAACCACAAATG
This sequence comes from Ascarosepion bandense, assembly GCA_037127315.1. Classification (NCBI taxonomy): domain Eukaryota; kingdom Metazoa; phylum Mollusca; class Cephalopoda; order Sepiida; family Sepiidae; genus Ascarosepion; species Ascarosepion bandense. The sequence goes on from JBBBDQ010010209.1 coordinate 9,633, forward strand.
GAATTATTAGAGTCTTCATGTGACACATTGTAATAATTTATTGAAGTCATGGTTCTGCCAAAGATCTCATAAAGTAACCTATTCAAACATTTTTCAAGCAAACCTAGGAATCCAACCACAAATGGAATTATTAGAGTCTTCATGTGACACATTATAATAATTTATTGAAGTCATGTTCTGCCAAAGATCTCATAAAGTAACCTATTCTAACATTTTTCAAGCAAACCTAGAATCAACCACAAATGGAATTATTAGAGTCTTCATGTGACACATTATAATAATTTATTGAAGTCATGTTCTGCCAAAGATCTCATAAAGTAACCGATTCTAACATTTTTCAAGCAAACCTAGGAATCCAACCACAAATGGAATTATTAGAGTCTTCATGTGACACATTATAATAATTTATTGAAGTCATGTTCTGCCAAAGATCTCATAAAGTAACCTATTCAAACATTTTCCAAGCAAACCTAGGAATCCAACCACAAATGGAATTATTAGAGTCTTCATGTGACACATTATAATAATTTATTGAAGTCATGTTCTGCCAAAGATCTCATAAAGTAACCTATTCAAACATTTTTCAAGCAAACCTAGGAATCCAACCACAAATGGAATTATTAGATCTTCATGTGACACATTATAATAATTTATTGAAGTCATGTTCTGCCAAAGATCTCATAAAGTAACCTATTCAAACATTTTTCAAGCAAACCTAGGAATCCAACCACAAATGGAATTATTAGAGTCTTCATGTGACACATTATAATAATTTATTGAAGTCATGTTCTGCCAAAGATCTCATAAAGTAACCTATTCAAACATTTTTCAAGCAAACCTAGGAATCCAACCACAAATGGAATTATTAGAGTCTTCATGTGACACATTATAATAATTTATTGAAGTCATGTTCTGCCAAAGATCTCATAAAGTAACCTATTCTAACATTTTTCAAGCAAACCTAGGAATCAACCACAAATGGAATTATTAGAGTCTTCATGTGACACATTATAATAATTTGTGAAGTCATGTTCTGCCAAAGATCTCATAAAGTAACCTATTCTTTCATTTTTCAAACAAACCTAGGAATCCAACCACAAATGGAATTATTAAGTCTTCATGTGACACATTATAATAATTTATTGATCATGTTCTATAAAGATCTCATAAAGTAACCTATTCCAGCATTTTTCAAGCAAACCTAGG
>JBBBDQ010010238.1:0-16538 GCA_037127315.1 Ascarosepion bandense
CAAAAGTTGGGGACTTTATGATTAGCGTCATTATATTCTGCTATTTTCCTAATGATAGTTTAGTGCATTGTAGCAGTTTATTCCAGTCTGTTACAAAAAGTTAGGCTTTATGATTAGCGTCATTATATTCACTATTTTCTAAGTAGTTTAGTGCGTGGCAACAGTTTATTCCAGTCTGTTACAAAAGTTAGGCTTTATGATTAGCGTCATTATATTCTGCTATTTTCCTAATGATTGTTTAGTGCGTGGCAACAGTTTATTCCAGTCTGTTACAAGGATTAGGCTTTATGATTAGCGTCATTATATTCCTGCTATTTTCCTAATGATAGTTTAGTGCGTGGCAACAGTTTATTCCAGTCTGTTACAAAAGGGGATTAGGCTTTTATGATTAGCGTCATTATATTCATATATTCCTAATGATAGTTTAGTGCGGGGCAGCAGTGTATTTAATCTGTTACAAAAGTTAGGCTTGATGATTAGCGTGTTATATTCTGCTATTTTCCTGATGATTGTTTAGTGCGTGGCAACAGTTGTTCAATCTGTTACAAAAGTTAGACTTTATGATTAGCGTCATTATATTCTGCTATTTTCCTAATGATTGTTTTAGTGCGTGGCAACAGTTTATTCCAATCTGTTACAAAGTTAGGCTTTATGATTAGCGTCATTATATTCTGCTATTTTCCTAATGATAGTTTAATTGCGGGGCAGCAGTGGTTGGTGTATTCCAATCTGTTACAAAAGGATTAGGCTTGATGATTAGCGTCATTATATTCTGCTATTTTCCTAATGATTGTTTAGTACGTGGCAACAGTTTATTCCAATCTGTTACAAAAGTTAGGCTTGATGATTAGCGTCATTATATTCTGCTATTTTCCTAATGATTGTTCCAATTGCGTGGCAACAGTTTATTCCAATCTGTTACAAAAGTTAGGCTTTATGATTAGCGTCATTATATTCTGCTATTTTCCTGATGATTGTTTAGTGCGTGGCAACAGTTTATTCAATCTGTTACAAAAGTTAGACTTTATGATTAGCGTCATTATATTCTGCTATTTTCCTAATGATTGTTTTAGTCGTGGCAACAGTTTATTCCAATCTGTTACAAAAGTTAGGCTTTATGATTAGCGTCATTATATTCTGCTATTTTCCTAATGATAGTTTAGTGCGGGGCAGCAGTGTATTCCAATCTGTTACAAAAGTTAGGCTTGATGATTAGCGTCATTATATTCTGCTATTTTCCTAATGATTGTTTAGTGCGTGGCAACAGTTTATTCCAATCTGTTACAAAAGTTAGGCTTGATGATTAGCGTCATTATATTCTGCTATTTTCCTAATGATTGTTTTAGTGCGTGGCAACAGTTTATTCCAATCTGTTACAAAAGTTAGGCTTTATGATTAGCGTCATTATATTCTGCTATTTTCCTGATGATTGTTTAGTGCGTGGCAACAGTTTATTCCAATCTGTTACAAAAGTTAGACTTTATGATTAGCGTCATTATATTCTGCTATTTTCCTAATGATTGTTTAGTGCGTGGCAACAGTTTATTCCAATCTGTTACAAAAGTTAGGCTTTATGATTAGCGTCATTATATTCTGCTATTTTCCTAATGATAGTTTAGTGCGGGGCAGCAGTGTATTCAATCTGTTACAAAAGTTAGGCTTGATGATTAGCGTCATTATATTCCTTGCTATTTTCCTAATGATTGTTTAGTGCGTGGCAACAGTTTATTCCTGTTACAAAAGTTAGGCTTGATGATTAGCGTCATTATATTCTGCTATTTTCCTAATGATTGTTTAGTGCGTGGCAACAGTTTATTCCAATCTGTTACAAAAGTTAGGCTTTATGATTAGCGTCATTATATTCTGCTATTTTCCTGATGATTGTTTAGTGCGTGGCAACAGTTTATTCCAATCTGTTACAAAGTTAGACTTTATGATTAGCGTCATTATATTCTGCTATTTTCCTAATGATTGTTTAGTGCGTGGCAACAGTTTATTCCAATCTATTACAAAAGTTAGGCTTTATGATTAGCGTCATTATATTCTGCTATTTTCCTAATGATAGTTTAGTGCGGGGCAATTGTATTCCAATCTGTTACAAAGAGAAGTTAGGCTTGATGATTAGCGTCATTATATTCTGCTATTTTCCTAATGATAGTTTAGTGCGTGGCAACAGTTTATTCCAGTCTGTTACAAAAGTTAGGCTTTATGATTAGCGTCATTATATTCTGCTATTTTCCTAATGATTGTTTAGTGCGTAGCAACGGTTATTCCAATCTGTTACAAATGTTAGGCTTTATGATTGCATCATTATATTCTTCTATTTTCCTAATGATTGTTTAGTGCTGGCAACAGTTTATTCCAATCTGTTACAAAAGTTAGGCTTTATGATTAGCGTCATTATATTCTGCTATTTTCCTAATGATTGTTTAGTGCGTGGCAACAGTTTATTCCAATCTGTTACAAAAGTTAGGCTTTATGATTAGCGTCATTATATTCTGCTATTTTCCTAATGATTGTTTAGTGCGGGGCAGCAGTTTATTCCAATCTGTTACAAAAGTTAGGCTTTATGATTAGCGTCATTATATTCTGCTATTTTCCTAATGATTGTTTAGTGCGTGGCAACAGTTTATTCCAATCTGTTACAAAAGGGATTAGGCTTTATGATTAGCGTCATTATATTCTGCTATTTTCCTAATGATTGTTTAGTGCGTGGCAACAGTTTATTCCAATCTGTTACAAAGTTAGGCTTTATGATTAGCGTCATTATATTCTGCTATTTTCCTAATGATAGTTTAGTGCGGGGCAGCAGTGTATTCCAATCTGTTACAAATGTTAGGCTTGATGATTAGCGTCATTATATTCTGCTATTTTCCTAATGATGGTTAGTGCGTGGCAACAGTACTTATTTCCAATCTGTTACAAATGTTAGGCTTGATGATTAGCGTCATTATATTCTGCTATTTTCCTAATGATAGTTTAGTGCGGAGCAGCAGTGTATTCCAATCTGTTACAAATGTTAGGCTTGATGATTAGCGTCATTATATTCTGCTATTTTCCTAATGATAGTTTAGTGCGGGGCAGCAGTGTATTCCAATCTGTTACAAATGTTAGGCTTGATGATTAGCGTCATTATATTCTGCTATTTTCCTAATGATTGTTTAGTGCGGGGCAACAGTGTATTCCAATCTGTTACAAATGTTAGGCTTTATGATTAGCGTCATTATATTCTGCTATTTTCCTAATGATTGTTTAGTGCGTGGCAACAGTTTATTCCAATCTGTTACAAATGTTAGGCTTGATGATTAGCGTCATTATATTCTGCTATTTTCCTAATGATAGTTTAGTGCGGGGCAGCAGTGTATTTAATCTGTTACAAATGTTAGGCTTGATGATTAGCGTCATTATATTCTGCTATTTTCCTAATGATAGTTTAATTGCAGGGCAGCAGTGTATTCCAATCTGTTACAAATGTTAGGCTTGATGATTAGCGTCATTATATTCTGCTATTTTCCTAATGATTGTTTAGTGCGGGGCAGCAGTTTATTCCAATCTGTTACAAAAGTTAGGCTTTTTATGATTAGCGTCATTATATTCTGCTATTTTCCCTAATGATTGTTTAGTGCGTGGCAACAGTTTATTCCAATCTGTTACAAATGTTAGGCTTGATGATTGGCGTCATTATATTCTGCTATTTTCCTAATGATTGTTTAGTGTGGGCGGTGCAGGTATTCCAACTGTTACAAACGCTGGTTTGATGATTAGCGTCATTATATTCCGTTATTTTCCTAATGATAGTTTAGTGCGGGCAGCAGTGTATTCCAATCTGTTACAAAAGTTAGGTTTGATGATTAGTAAGTTTAGGTTCTGCTATTTTCCCAATGATTGTTTAGTGTGGCAACAGTTTATTCCAATCTGTTACAAATGTTAGGTTTGACGGATTAGCGTCATTATATTCCTATTTTTCCATGATTGTTTAGTGCGGCAGCAGTGTATTCCAATTGTTACAAATGTTAGTTTTGATGATTATTGTCATTATATTCTGCTATTTTCCTAATGATATTACGAAAAGGGGCAGCAGTGTATTCCAACTGTTACAAAAGTTAGGCTTGATGATTAGCGTCATTATATTCTGCTATTTTCCTAATGATAGTTTAGGTGCGGGCAGCATGCACCAATCTGTTACAAATGTTAGGTTTACTGATTAGCGTCATTACATTCTGCTATTTTCCTAATGATTGTCAGTGCGGGCAGCAGTTTATTCCAGTCTGTTACAACGCAGTTTAAGGGATTAGCGTCATTATATTCGCTATTTTCCTGAAATGATGAAAGCCTAGTGCGGGGCAAGCAGTGTATTCAACTGTTACAAATGTTAGGTTTACGATTAGCGTCATTATATTCTATTACTTTTCCACGATTGTTTAGTGGCAACAGTTTATTCCAATCTGTTACAAATGTTAGCGACATTAGCGTCATTATATTCTGCTATTTTCCTAATGATTGTTTAGTGCGGGGCAGTATTCATCTGTTACAAATGTTAGGCTTGATGATTAGCGTCATTATATTCTGCTATTTTCCTAATGATTGTTTTTAGTGGGCATATGTATTCCAATCTGGTTACAAATGTTAGGTTTACGATTAGCGCTGTATTATATTCTGCTATTTTCCCACGATTGTTTATAGTGCGGGGCAGCAGTATTCCAATCTGTTACAAAGTTCGTTAGTTTGACGATTAGCGTCATTGCGAATTATTACTTTCTGTCGATTGTTAGTGCGTGGTAATTAGTTTATTCCAATCCGTTACAAAATGTTAGGTTTGATGATTTACGTCATTATATTCTGCTATTTTCCCAATGATTGTTTAGTGGTACAGCCGCTTATTCCAGTCTGTTACAAATGTTAGGATGATGATTAGCGCTGCTTATGTCTGCTATTTCCACTGATTGCTTTAGTGCGGGGCAGCAGTTTATTCCAGTCTGTTACAAATGTTAGGCTTGATGATTATTGTCATTATATTCTGCTATTTTCCTACTGATATTTAGTGGCAGAAATAGTGTGCTCCTAACTGTTACAAATGTTAGTTGATGATTTAGCGTCATTATATTCTGCTATTTTCCTAATGATTGTTTAGTGCGTGGCAACAGTTTATTCCAGTCTGTTGCAATGTTAGGCTTGATGATTAGCGTCATTATATTCTGCTATTTTCCCACGATTGTTTAGTGCGGGCAGCAGTTTATTCCAGTCTGTTGCGCGTTAGGTTTACGATTAGCGTCATTATATTCTGCTATTTTCCTAATGATAGTTTAGTGCGGGGCAGCATATACCTAATCTGTTACAAATGTTAGGCTTGATGATTAGCGTCATTATATTCTGCTATTTTCCTAACGATTGTTTAGCGTGGCAACAGTTTATTCCAAATCTGCTGCAATGTTAGGTTTGATGATTAGCGTCATTATATTCTCATTATTTTCCTAATGATTGTTTAGTGCGGGGCAGCAGTGCATTCCAATCTGTTACAAATGTTAGGTTTGGATGATTGGCGTCATTATATTCTGCTATTTTCCTAATGATTGCTTAGTGCGGGCAGCAGTATTCCAATCTGTTAAAATGTTAGGTTTGATGATTTAGGCGTCATTATATTCTGCTATTTTCCCACGATTGTTGTAGCGTGTGGCAAATACTATTCAATCTGTTACAAACGTTAGGTTGGATGATTAGCGTCATTATATTCTGCTATTTTCCTAATGATTGTTTAGTGGCAGTGTATTCAACTCCGTTACAAATGTTTAGGTTTTGATGATTGTCATTATATTCTGCTATTTTCCTACTTGATTGTTTTTATGTGGCAACAGCTTCTTATTCCAATCTGTTACAAATGTTAGGTTTGATGATTAGTGCCATTATATTCTGCTATTTTTCCATGATTGTTTAGTGCGGGTAGCAGTGGTTCAATCTGTTACAAATGTTAGTTTAGCTGACGTAGCGTCATTATATTCTGCTATTTTCCTAATGATTGCTTAGGTGCGGGTGGCAGTGTATTCCAATCTGTTACAAATGTTAGGCTTGATGATTAGCGTCAATACATTCTGCTATTTTCCTAATGATTGTTTAGTGCGTGGCAACAGTTTATTCCAATCTTGTTACAAATGTTAGGTTTGATGATTAGCGCGTCATTATATTCTGCTATTTTCCTAATGATTGTTTAGTGCGGGGCAGCAGTGTATTCCAATCTGTTACAAATGTTAGGCTTGATGATTAGCGTCATTGGAGACACCTGCTATTTTCCTAATGATTGTTTAGTGCGTGGCAACAGCCATCTAACTGTTACAAATGTTAGGTTTGATGATTAGCGTCATTATATTCTGCTATTTTCCTAATGATTATTAGTGCGGCAGCAGTGCATATTCCAATCTTGTTACAAATGTTAGGTTTGACATTTAGTGTCATTATATTCTATATTTTCAATGATTGTTTAGTAAGTGTGGCAACAGTTTATTCCAATCTGTTACAAATGTTAGGCTTGATGACGCTAGCGTCATTATATTCTGCTATTTTCCTAATGATTGTTTTAAAAAACAGTCGCGCTTATTCAATCACAAATGTTAGTCGATGATTAGCGTCATTATATTCTATTATTTTTCCTAATGATTGTTTAGTGCAAAGTGTTATGGTATTCCAATTGTTACAAATGTTAGGTTTATGATTAGCGCCGCTATATTCTGCTATTTTTCCTAATGATTGTTTAGTGGCAAGCAGCAGTAAGGTTCAATCTGTTACAATGTTAGGTTTTATGATTAGGTGTCATTATATTCCTCACATTTCAATGATTTCGTTTAGTGTGGCAGCAGTGTATTCCAATCTGTTACAAATGTTAGTTTTATGATTAGCGTCATTATATTCTGCTATTTCAATGATTGGCTTAGTGGCAGCAGTGTATTCCAATCTGTTAAAATGTTAGGCTTGATGATTAGCGTCATTATATTCTGCTATTTTCCTAATGATAGTTTAGTGCAAGTGTAGCAGTGTATCTCCAATCTGTTACAAATGTTAGGTTGTTGATGATTAAAGGGTTTATTATATCTGCTTTCCTAATGGATTGTTTAGCAAGCTGGAAGTTTATTCCAATCTGTTACAAATGTTAGGTTTACATTAGCGTCATTGAGTATTCTGCTATTTTCCTAATGATTGTTTAGTGCGGGGCAGCAGTGTATTCAATTGTTACAAATGTTAGGTTTACTAACATCAGCGTCATTATATTCTCGCTATTTTCCTTAATTTGATTGTTTATGCAGCAGTAGCAATGGCTTATTCCAATCTGTTGCTAAAATGTTAGGCTTAGCGATTAGCGTCATTATATTCTGCTATTTTCCTAATGATTGTTTAGTGCGGGGCAGCAGCAGTATTCCAATCTGTTACAAATGTTAGGCTTGATGATTAGCGTCATTATATTCTGCTATTTTCCATTGATCATTTATGCGTAAAACAGTTTATCTAAATCTATGCCACAAATGTTAGCTTGGATGATTAGCGTCATTGCATTTCGCTATTTTCCTAATGATTGTTTAGTGCGTGCAACAGTTTATTCCAATCTGTTACAAAAATGTTAGGCTTTGATGATTAGCGTCATTATATTCTGCTATTTTCCTTAATGATTGTTTAGTGCGGGGCAGCAGTATTCAATCTGTTACAAATGTTAGGTTTATGATTAGCGTCATTATATTCTGCTATTTTCCTAATGATTGTTTAGTGCGGGGGCAGTGTATTCCAATCTGTTACAATGTTAGGTTTAACATTTAGCGCCATTACATACCTTTATTATTTTTCCAATGATAGTTTGCGTATGCGGTGTATTCCAATCATTAAAATGTTAGTTTCCTGATGACTAGCGTCATTATATTCTGCTATTTTCCCAATGATTGTTTATGCGTGGCAACAGTTTATTCATAATCCGTTACAAATGTTAGGCTTGATGATTAGCGTCATTATATTCTGCTATTTTCCTAATGATTGCTTTAGTGGGCAGTGTATTCCAATCTGTTACAAATGTTAGGCTTTATGATTAGCGTCATTATATCTGCTATTTTCCCTACTACTTGCTTAGCAGTAAAAGTGTATTCCAATCTGGTTACAACGTTAGGCTTGATGATTAGCGTCATTATATTCCCGCTATTTTCCTAATGATTTGTTTTATATGGTGGCAATAGTTTATTCCAATCTGTTACAAATGTTAGGTTTGGATACTTAGCGTCATTATATTCTGCTATTTTCCTAATGATTGTTTAGGTGCGTGGCAACAGTTTATTCCAATTCATAAGCAAATGTTAGGCTTGATGATTAGCGTCATTATATTCACATATTTTCCTTACTGATTGTTTAGTGCGTGGCAGCAGTTTGTCTCAATCGGTTACAAATGTTAGGTTGATGATTTAAAGCGCCTATTGTATTCGCTATTTTCCTAATTATCGTTTTAGTGCGCAAGTGTCATTTATTCAATCATTACAAATGTTAGGTTTAATGATTGTCATTATTATATTCGCTATTTTCCTAATGATTGTTTATATGCGTGGCAACAGTTTATTCCAATCTGTTACAAATGTTAGGTTTTACGATTAGCGTCATTATATTCTGCTATTTTCCTAATGATTGCTTAGTGGGGCAGCAGTGTATCTCAATCTGTTACAAATGTTAGTTTTATGATTAGCGTCATTATATTCTGCTATTTTATCGATTGCTTTAGTGCGGGGGCAGCAGTGTATTCCAATCTGTTACAAATGTTAGGTTTTGGATATCAGCGCCATTATATTCTGCTATTTTCCCTAATGATAGCTTAGTGCGTGGCGAAAGGTGTATTCCAATCTGTTACAAATGTTATTTCATTTAGCGTCATTATATTCTGCTATTTTCCCAATGATTGTTTAGTGCGTGGCAACAGTTTATTCTAAATCTGTTACAAATGTTAGTTTGGATGATTACGTCATTATATTTGCCATTTTCCTAATGATTGTTTAGTGCGGGGCAGCAGTGTATTCCAATCTGTTACAAATGTTAGGCTTGATGATTAGCGTCATTATATTCATATTTTCCTAATGATTGTTTAGTGCAAGTAGTGTATTCCAATCTATACAAATAGTTTTGATGAAGGCCATATTCTGTGCTATTTTCCTAATGATTGTTTAGTGCGTGTGGCAACAGTTATTCCAATCTACAAATGTTAGTTGATGATTAGCGTCATTATATTCTGCTATTTTCCTAATGATTGTTTAGTGCGGGGCAGTGTATTCCAATCTGTTACAAATGTTAGGCTTTATGATTAGCGTCATTATATTTCGCTATTTTCCTAATGATTGTTTAGTGCGGGGGCAGCAGTGTATTCCAATCTGTTACAAATGTTAAGTTTAAGGAGATTAGCGTCATTATATTCTGCTATTTTCCTAATGATTGTTGGGCAGCAGTGTATTCCATTCTGTTACAAATGTTAGGCTTTATGATTAGCGTCATTATATTCTGCTATTTTCCTAATGATTGTTTATGCGGGGCAGTGTGTATTCCAATCTGTTACAAATGTTAGGCTTGATGATTAGCGTCATTATATTCTGCTATTTTCCTAATGATTATTTAGTGCGTGCAACAGTTTTATTCAATCTGTTACAAATGTTAGTTGGATGATTAGCGTCATTATATTCTGCTATTTTCCTAATGATTGTTTAGTGCGGGGCAGCAGTGTATTCCAATCTGTTACAAATGTTAGTTGGATGATTAGCGCCATTATATCTGGTTATTTTCCTAATGATTGTTTAGTGCGTGGGCAGCAGTGTATTCCAATTGTTACAAATGTTAGTTTTAATATTTAGCGTCATTATATTCTGCTATTTTCCCAATGATTGTTTAGTGCGGGGCAGCAGTGTATTCCATTCATACAAATGTTAGGCTGGATGATTGTTGTCATTATATTCTGCTATTTTCCTAATGATTGTTTAGTGCGGGGTACATATGCGTGTATTCCAATCTGTTACAAATGTTAGGCTTTGATATTTGTCATTATATTCTGCTATTTTCCTAATGATTGTTTAGTGCGTGGCAACAGCTATTCCAATCTGTTACAAAATGTTAGTTTGGATGATTAGCGTCATTATATTCTGCTATTTTCCTAATGATTGTTTAGTGCGGGGCAGCAGTGTATTCCAATCTGTTACAAAATGTTAGGTTTGATGATTAGCGTCATTATATTCTGCTATTTTCCTAATGATAGTTTAGTGCGGGGCAGCAGTGTATTCCAATCTGTTACAAATGTTAGGCTTGATGATTAGCGTCATTATATTCTGCTATTTTCCTAATGATTGTTTAGTGCGGGGCAGCAGTGTATTCCAATCTGTTACAAATGTTAGGTTTGATGATTAGCGCAAACATTATAGTCTATTATTTTCCTAATGATAGTTTAGTGCGGGGCAAGAAGTCATTCCAATCTGTTACAAATGTTAGGCTTGATGATTAGCGTCATTATATTCTGCTATTTTCCTAATGATAGTTTAGTGCGGGGCAGCAGTTTATTCCAATCTGTTACAAATGTTAGGCTTGATGATTAGCGTCATTATATTCTGCTATTTTCCTAATGATAGTTTAGTGTGCAGTGTATTCCAATCTGTTACAAATGTTAGGTTTGATGGATTAGCGTCATTATATTCTGCTATTTTCCTAATGATAGTTTAGTGCGGGGCAGCAGTTTATTCCAATCTGTTACAAATGTTAGGCTTGATGATTAGCGTCATTATATTCTGCTATTTTCCTAATGATTGCTTTAGTGCGGGGCAGTGTATTCCAATCTGTTACAATGTTAGGTTTATGATTATGTCATTATATTCTGCTATTTTCCTAATGATTGTTTAGTGCGTGGCAACAGTTTATTCCAATCTGTTACAAATGTTAGGCTTGATGATTAGCGTCATTATATTCTGCTATTTTCCCACGAGGTTTAGTGCGGCAGCAGTATTCCAATCTGTTACAAATGTTAGGCTTGATGATTAGCGTCATTATATTCTGCTATTTTCCTAATGATAGTTTAGTGCGGGGCAGCAGGTATTCCAATCTGTTACAAATGTTAGGCTTGATGATTAGCGCCTGCCATATTCTGCTATTTTCCTAATGATTGTTTAGTGCGTGGCAACAGTTTATTCATCTGTTACAAATGTTAGGTTTGATGATTAGCGTCATTATATTCTGCTATTTTCCTAATGATAGTTTAGTGCGGGGCAGCAGTGTATTCCAATCTGTTACAAATGTTAGGCTTGATGATTAGCGTCATTATATTCTGCTATTTTCCTAATGATTGTTTATAGTGCGTGGCAACAGAAGTATTCCAATCTGTTACAAATGTTAGGCTTGATGATTACTAGCGTCATTATATTCTGCTATTTTCCTAATGATTGTTGGTGCGGCAATTGCCGTTTATTCCAATCTGTTACAAATGTTAGGTTTGATGATTAGCGTCATTATATTCGCTATTTTCCGCAATGATAGTTTAGTGCGGGCAGCAGTGTATTCAATCTGTTACAAATGTTAGGTCGATGATTAGCGTCATTATATTCTGCTATTTTCCTAATGATTGTTTATAAAGGTAACAGTGTATTCCAATCTGTTACAAATGTTAGTTTACGATTAGCGTCATTATATTCTGCTATTTTCCTAATGATAGTTTAGTGGCAGCAGTGTATTCCAATCTGTTACAAATGTTAGGTTTGATGATTAGCGTCATTATATTCGGTTATTTTCCTAATGATAGTTTAGTGTTAGCAGCAGTGTATTCCAATCTGTTACAAATGTTAGGCTTGATGATTAAAGGGTCATTATATTCTGCTATTTTCCTAATGATTGTTTATAGTGCGGCAACAGGTGTATTCCAATCTGTTACAAATGTTAGGCTTGATGATTAGCGTCATTATATTCGCTATTTTCCTAATGATTGTTTAGTGCGTAACAGTTTATTCTAATTCATGGCAAATGTTAGTTTGACAGGATTAGCGTCATTATATTCTGCTATTTTCCTAATGATAGTTTAGTGCGGGCAGCAGTGTATTCCAATCTGTTACAAATGTTAGGCTTGATGATTAGCGTCATTATATTCTGCCTTTCCTAATGATTGTTTAGTGCAACAGTGTATTCCAATCTGTTACAATGTTAGTTTGGATGATTAGCGTCACATATTCTGCTATTTTCCTAATGATAGTTTAGTGCGGGGCAGCAGTGTATTCCAATCTGTTACAAATGTTAGGCTTGATGATTAGCGTCATTATATTCTGCTATTTTCCTAATGATAGTTTAGTGGCAAAAGGCGTGTTCCAATCTGTTACAAATGTTAGCTTGATGATTACGCCTTCTCATTATATTCTGCTATTTTCCTAATGATAGCTATGCGGGCAGCAGTGTATTCCAATCTGTTACAAATGTTAGGCTTGATGATAGTAAGGCCATTATATTCTGCTATTTTCCTAATGATAGTTTAGTGCGGGGCAGCAGTGTATTCCAATCTGTTACAAATAAAGAATACGATTTTAAGGCCATTATATTCTGCTATTTTCCTAATGATAGTTTAGTGCGGGGCAGCAGTGTATTCCAATCTGTTACAAATGTTAGGTTTATTACTTGCGTCATTATATTCTGCTATTTTCCCTAATGATTGTTTAGTGCAACAGTTTATTCCAATCTGTTACAAATGTTAGGTTTACGATTAGTGTCATTATATTCTGCTATTTTCCCTAATGATAGTTTAGTGCGGGGCAGGTATTCTAATCGTTACAAATGTTAGGTTTGGATGATTACACAACATTATATTCTGCTATTTTCCCAATGATAGTTTATGCGGGGCAGCAGTGTATTCCAATCTGTTAGCAATGCGAAGTTTGATGATTACGTCATTATATTCTGCTATTTCTAATGATTGTTTAGTGCGTGGCAACAGTTTATTCCAATCTGTTACAAATGTTAGGTTTGATGATTAGCGTCATTATATTCTGCTATTTTCCTAATGATTGTTTAGTGCGGTGGCAGCAGTGTATTCCAATCTGTTACAAATGTTAGGCTTGATGATTGAAGGCCATTATATTCTGCTATTTTCCTAATGATAGTTTAGTGCGGGGCAGCAGGTATTCCAATCTGTTACAAATGTTAGGCTTGATGATTAGCGCTATTATATTCTGCTATTTTCTCAATGATTGTTTAGTGCGGGGCAGCAGTGTATTCCAATCTGTTACAAATGTTAGGCTTGATGATTGCGCGTCATTAGTGACGCCTGCTATTTTCCTAATGATTGTTTATGTGGCAACAGTTTATTCCAATCTGTTACAAATGTTAGGCTTGATGATTAGCGTCATTATATTCTGCTATTTTCCTAATGATTGTTTAGTGCGGGGGCAGCAGTGTATTCCAATCTGTTACAAATGTTAGGGTTTGATGGATTAGCGTCATTATATTCTGCTATTTTCCTAATGATAGTTTAGTGCGGGCAGCAGTTTATTCCAATCTGTTACAAATGTTAGTTTACATTGGTATGTCATTATATTCTGCTATTTTCTTCTAATGATAGTTTAGTGCGGGGCAGCAGTTTATTCCAATCTCGTTACAAATGTTAGCTTGATGATTAGCGTCATTATATTCTGCTATTTTCCTAATGATTGTTTAGCGGTGGGGCAGCAGTGTATTCCAATCTGTTACAAATGTTAGGTTTAAGGATTAGCGTCATTATATTCTGCTATTTTCCTAAGCCGATTAGTGGTGTCAGGTTTATTCCAATCTGTTACAAATGTTAGGCTTGATGATTAGCGTCATTATATTCTGCTATTCTAATGATTGCTGGTGGGGCAGCAGTGTATTCCAATCTGTTACAAATGTTAGGTTTGATGATTAGCGTCATTATATTCTGCTATTTTCCCTAATGATTGTTTAGTGCGGGGCAGCAGTGTATTCCAATCTGTTACAAATGTTAGGTTGATGATTACGCCATTATGTTCCTGGCTATTTTCCTAATGATTTATTAGTGTGCAACAGTTTATTCCAATCTGTTACAAATGTTAGGCTTGATGATTAGCGTCATTATATTCTGCTATTTTCCTAATGATTGTTTAGTGCGTGGCAACAGTTTATTCCAATCTGTTACAAATGTTAGGCTTGATGATTAGCGTCATTATATTCTGCTATTTTCCTAATGATTGTTTAGTGTATGGTGGCAACAGTTTATTCCAATCTGTTACAAATGTTAGGTTTGATGATTAGCGTCATTATATTCTGCTATTTTCCTAATGATTGTTTAGTGCGGCAATGAAATATTCCAATCTGTTACAAATGTTAGGCTTGATGGATTAGCGTCATTATATTCTGCTATTTTCCTAATGATTGTTTAGTGTACAACAGTTTATTCCTAACTATTACAAATGTTAGGCTTGATGATTAGCGTCATTATATTCTGCTGTTTTCCTAATGATTGTTTAGTGCGTGTATCAGCTTATTCCAATCTGTTAAAATGTTAGTTTGATGATTAGCGTCACAGGTTCTGTTGCCATTTTCCTAATGATTGTTTAGTGCGGGGCAGCAGTGTATTCCAATCTGTTGCAAATGTTAGCTTGATGATTAGCGTCATTATATTCTGCTATTTTCCTAATGATTGTTTAGTGTGGCAACAGTTTATTCCAATCTGTTACAAATGTTAGTTTGATGATTAGCGTCATTATATTCTGCTATTTTCCTAATGATTATAGGGTGTGGCAACAGTTTATTCCAATCTGTTACAAATGTTAGGTTTGATGATTAGCGTCATTATATTCTGCTATTTTCCTAATGATTTAGTGCGTGGCAACAGTTGGTTCCAATCTGTTGCAAATGTTATTGATGATTGGCGTCATTATATTCTGCTATTTTCCTAATGATTATTAGTGTAAGCAACAGTTTATCTGAATCTGTTGTAAATGTTAGCTTACGATTAATGCTGTCATATTCGCTATTTTCCTAATGATTGTTTATGCGGCAACAGTTTATTCCAATCTACAAAATGTTGTATTTAATACTAAAGTTAAATGGCACTTGCTATTTCCTAATGATTGTTTAGGTGCGTGGCAAAGTAAGCTTATTCCAATCGTTACAAATGTTGGCTTGATGATTAGCGTCATTACATTTCTCCTGCTATTTTCCTAATGATTGTTTAGTGCGTGGCAACAGTTTATTCCAATCTGTTACAATGTTAGGTTTAGATGATTATGTCATTATATCGCTATTTTCCTAATGATTGTTTAGTGGCAAGTTGTGCCATCTATAGTCTGTTACAAATGTTAGGTTTGATACTGCTGTCAATATATTCGCTACTTTCCTAATGATTGTTTAGTGTACAACAGTCAGTTATTCCAATCTGTTACAAAAGTTAGGCTTTATGATTAGCGTCATTATATTCTGCTATTTTCCTAATGATAGTTTAGTAGCAGCAGTGTATTCCAATCTGTTACAAATGTTAGGCTTGATGATTAGCGTCATTATATTCTGCTATTTTCCTCAATGATTGTTTATATGGCAACAGTTTATATCTAAAACTGTTACAAATGTTAGGGTTTGATATTTATACGCCATTATGTTCTGCGCTATTTTCCTAATGATTGTTTAGGCGTGCGGCAACAGTTTATTCCAATCTGTTACAAATGTTAGGTTACTTGATGATTAGCGTCATTATATTCTGCTATTTTCCTAATGATTGTTTAGTGCGGGGCAGCAGTGTATTCCAATCTGTTACAAATGTTAGGCTTGATGATTTAGCGTCATTATATTCTGCTATTTTCCTAATGATTGTTTAGAGGCGTGGCAACAGTTTATTCCAATCTGTTACAAATGTTAGGTTTGATGATTTCAGCGTCATTACATTCTGCTATTTTCCTAATGATTGTTTAGTGCGGGGGCAGCAGTGTATTCCAATCTGTTACAAATGTTAGGCTTGATGATTAGCGTCATTATATTCGCTATTTTCCTAATGATTGTTTAGTGTGGCAACAGTTTATTCCAATCTGTTACAAATGTTAGGCTTTGATGATTTACGTCATTATATTCTGCTATTTTCCTAATGATTGCTTAGTGTGCGTTATGTATTCCAATCTGTTACAAATGTTAGGCTTGATGATTAGCGTCATTATATTCTGCTATTTTCCTAATGATTGTTTAGTGCGTGGCAACAGTTTATTCCAATCTGTTACAAAAGTTAGGCTTTTATGATTAGCGTCATTATATTCTGCTATTTTCCTAATGATAGTTTAGTGCGGGGCAGCAGTGTATTCCAATCCTCTTTACAAAGTTAGTTTTTATGATTAGCGTCATTATATTCTGCTATTTTCCTAATGATTGTTTAGGTGCATGGCAACAGTTTATTCCAACTTGTTACAAAAGCTAGGTTTGGCGGGATTAGCGTCATTATATTCTGCTATTTTCCTAATGATTGTTTAGTGCGGGGCAGCAGTATTCCAATCTCTTACAAAAGTTAGGCTTTTGCGATTAGCGTCATTATATTCTTCTATTTT
>JBBBDQ010010245.1:0-20090 GCA_037127315.1 Ascarosepion bandense
GGTAGCTGGAGCCGGTGCTGGTGATGCCGTCTTTGGTGTTGCCGTCTTTGGTTTGCCTTGCTCCTGCTGTGGCTGCTTGGCTGGTTGGGCCTTTGGGGCAGGATTCTTGGTGGGGCGGGTTTTTGCTACATGTTCCGCCGCCCCGCGAACCCAACAGCACGGTTTTTTTTTCTTCCTTCAACAATTATGAATATTACGCGACCCCTGCAGGTGAGGATGTTAGGAATTTTTCGATATTTTCCTTCGAAATGGTCAACTTTTGGGGTCATGTCGCCTGTTAAAATTCCGGCCTTGGACCGCAGCGAGCACGGAGCACCTTTCCCGCAATTGGCTGAAAAGGCACCTATGTGGTCCTCTGCAATGTCCATGGGGACGCCATGCAGGGTAACCTTGATCTTCCTGGTCCCCATATATTCAGTGTGTGAGGTTGGCGATTTTAGTCTCCAGGACAACTCCAATTAATCTTTTGGCTTCCTCGCGACCAGCGGGACAGCTCCCACATGGCATTTGCTCTTCCTCGCCGGCCCTAGCATTCAACTTCAGAGTTGCAATTGCCTCCTCAAATGCGTCTCTGATTATTCCTACCATCTTATGAGACTTGATGTCTTTAGTTATCAGCGTAATAATACGCACTTCTATTTTAGCTAGTTCTTCCGGAACGGGAACCAGCTCGGTTCCTTTTGTGCTGCTGAGCGTACTTGACCTTCATTTCGTCATAAGTCTTCTCACTAAATTTATCATCTTTCCCCCTGTCCATCCAGAGGTCGAGGGTTTGGGTGATCCCGGTCCTGGTAGCGCAGTTACTGATGCTGGTAAACCAGCTGCTGGAACTGAAGGGGGATTAATCCGCGGCGGTAATGCCCAATCCCCCTCCTTTCCTCCCACCGAGGCCGTGGTGGGAGGAACTACTTCCCCAGGCCCTTCCGAGGCCATGCCTCCCAGAGGCCGAACCACCGGACGCTTGTCTTCCGGCGTTTCGCGTTTTACCGCTACTTTTTTGCGCGGGCCTGAGCAATAAACTTAGGCTGGAACACAATTGTCCAGGAAACAAAGCAATAGTAAGTATCACTCAGGAACAGATACTACACTTTGATCCTCTGCCATTTACCACACAACACAAGATTGGGAGGAAATGACTAGTTTTATTTATCTTATATTACAAAGATTATGGCACAAGGCCGAAAAATGGGAGGGGGAACAAAACTTGGGGTGGTCTTCAGTACTTGCTTATCTTATACTAGCTAATCGGATTCACGACCCATACATACGTTACAATTTTCTCAATCACCATAAGAATTTGTCCATCAACACTCATACATATCGTACACCAAAATGCCGCAAAAACCATACCAGGGACCTACAAAACGCCCCAAATGTACATAAAAATTTGTGACTATTTACAAATATAATACAAAAATAGATTTAAAAATTTGTGCATGAAATGACATGATGGGGAAGGGGTATGAAGAAACAAAAAATCCCCAAAACAAAAACAATGTCAAATGAAAACCTATACACAGTGTTAGTAAGACCCAAACACACCCTCATAATTAAAGAGGCCACTGTATTCTGCCTTAAAAGACAAAATCAAGTAGCTCTGCTACAAGGGGATGGGAGAAGTAGGTACAAATAAATTGGACTGGAGAATATATAAGGCTGACCCAGCCGAGAATGAAACGGGACAAAAAAACGAGGACAGGGATCTCGAACTGGATCATAACAAGCGTGGAGCCGGGAACAGGCTAGGACAACCCATACACTCACATTAACTAGGTACACAAAGAATTTCTACCTTAACCACGGGAAGGGTTCCAAAGGAATCCCCCCCGATGTGATTAGCAGATCTAAAAAAGAAAATCAAGGCTAGCCCGGTCCACTGAACCAGGCTCGCTGCATGTATCCACACCTTTCGCAAAAGTCTGTCGGGTGCAGCCGTTTCCGTTCAGTTCTAATCTTCATTTTGAGCTGGTGCTCAAAATATCGGATTAGATCCTGATCCCGAAAAGACGACCGCCCCGCAAGACTTCCTCCAGTCGCGTCGTCCATATCACCATTCTAGCCGAAGCCAGCAGCGTCAGAAACACCATCCACTTCCGCTCCAGAGTACGGGGGCAACACATTGTCCACAGCGTATGCGCGATCGATGACCTGGCTCCCGCGGCCGCAGTACGAGCAGTCAACTCGCCGACACGCGCCCACAACGGGCGAACGCGCGAACAATGGAAGAAGGCGTGCGCAGACGTCCTTAATTCCAAGGATTGCAACGTTCACAATCTGGCAAATCCGCCAGGCCCATTGCGAAACGCTTGTCATTGAGAGACAAACCATTCCCGAGCCGTCATGGTCAGAAAACTCAGAGTTGCTGAGCCAATCTGCACCTGGCGCCGCATTCAATGAGAGCGGTGCTCACTCTCGACATGCCAGACTTACTCACTGACATCCTTCACGGCGCCCTCCACTAATCCCCGATGAAAGATTTTCCTAGGCTGTGAAAGGTCACTGGATAGCTGGAATGGCCTGTAAGCCGCCAGACATTCGAGCAGGAATTTCGGTCGCACCCATTTGACGGTCAGCCATGGGGTCGGGGCGTGGTGGTGGAGCAAGGGAACATGTCCCTCACTACCCCCGCAAGCAACCGATCTTCCTCCAACGCGCGCCTGAGGAATGCCAACCTTGAAGCGAGCACGTGGCTCCTCAAGTGTGGCATCCCCAGACCCCCCTTGACACGGACAGGAGGCAACAGACTCCTTTGTCGACCATGTGTTTGCGTCCTCTCCGAACAGGAGAATAGCAAACGCTCGAGCGCCTTCTCATGATCGTCACAAAGGGGAAGTACTGACAGCCGGTAAAAGGATGCATGGGAAAGAGGTATGTGTTACACACCTCCGCCAAGCCCTTCACGGAGGGGCCGTCGACTTGATCTTGACCGACGCGCCGACCTTTGCCAGTACTTCTGACCAGTTTTTTCTCCAGCTGTAAGTCCGGACCGAACCAAACTCCGAGGAGCTTGACCGGCCCGTCCGTCCAGCTGAAGGGCCCCGGGAGGAAACTCCCTTCCGACCTAACCGCAAGCCGGATGACTTGTCGCAGTTAATTCTGGCCCCTGTCACCTTCTCGTACCGTACAAGCGCCTGGTGTACCGCCTCTATGTCCTGCGGGAGGACACAAAGGTCGTTACGTCATCGGCGTACGCAGAAACCCTGGCTCGAGCTCCGCCCGGGACTTCAATTCCACGCAGGACCGGACTGCCAGTCTCGTCCCTCAGCCGGCGAAGGAGGGGCTCCAACGCCAAGACATAAAGGAGAGAAGACGGTGGACAACCCTGTCGGACCGACCTAGACAACGCGAAAGCGCCCGACAGCTTCCCGTTCACCTGTACCACAGCCTGGGGGAGCGATACAGAAGGCTAATCCAGCGGCTGAAGTCGGGTTTGAATCCGGCGGCCTGCAGGACAGCAGCCAGGTAGCCATGGTCAATCCTATCAAATGCCTTGGACTGATCTAAATTGATCAGCGCGGCCTCATCGTCGTCTTCTACACCCTCTGTGATCGTGCGAATCAAGTGCAGGTTGCTCTGAATTGTTCTCCCTTCACAGAACAAGTCTGATCCGGTTCCAACAGAGACTCGGCAACTAGCTGCAGAAGGTTCGTCGGGATCTTTGACCCAAAATCTTTAACTCTGTGTTTAGCAGAGTTATGGGCCTGTAATCATCTAGTTCCCTCCCAACCTTCTTGCCTTTTCTCAACAGCGTGATCACGCCCCTGGTGATCCGACCGGGGATGGACCCCTGCCATGAAACCAGTGGTTGAACACGACAGCCAAGAGCGGGACGAGTGCGACATCCTCAAGTACAATTCATAGGGCAAACCATCCAAACCTGGCGACTTGCCACTGCCGACCCCCTTTCTTCAAAGCCACGTAGATTTCGTCCTCCGTAATCTCCCCTTCGCAGCTAGCCGCTTCAGCCGGCGAAAGCCGGGAAAGTCAGCCAAATAGCTGCGAAACTCCTCGTCACGGAGACCAGGCTCCTTGGTAAATCGGTGTTCGAAATGCTGCCGGAACACCGCACATGTCGTCAGTGGACCTAAGGAGATGTCCCTCCGGGTCGCGTACCTCTCGAATGTACCGGTCGCCGGCTCGGCAATTTCTTCCTTGCGCAGTTCCGCGCCCATTTTCACAGCTTCGGAAGACATCTTGCTTAACTTAGCCTAATTACCTGACCCATGTAGCGCCCGCTAGTCAGGCGCTCAGGGCCTCCCTGGCTAAGGCTATTTCTAGGGAATCCCCGCCCAAACCTCCGCCCGGGCGAAATTAGCTCTAAGTGTCTTTGCCTCCGCAGCCTTATCTAGGTTGACCGTTGGCTATATTTGGTGGCGAAAGACCTAATGGAGTCCTTAAGACTAACCCACCACTTACTCCCAATGACTCGCCCAATTAACGCCCGCTGAACTAGTTTTGTCAGCTGGTCACGAAAGTCCCGCCTGTCCAGTAAGGACTGATTGAACTTCCAATAACCAGCCAACCTAGGCCTAAAATCTAACACCACACGGGCACAAACGAGTTTGTGGTCCGTGTAGCCTAACCAGTGGAACGTTGGACATTCTAGAAGTCTATGTCGGCTTCTCTCACTAACATCTATCCAGGTACGCAGATACCCGGAGTAGAAGGCCAACCTAACGTCCACGTCCACATGCTCCCTTCCGGATGATCGACCCGGTATCTGTCGACGAGACCAAAATCGCCGACCAGATTGACCAGGCTACGATCACCACTCCACCCGCTAGCGCCCACTCCCTCTATCCCATTTGGGAGTTGGATGGCATTCCAAGTCCCAACTAAGATTAGCCGTGTTGAATGCACCATGAAGGGCTCAACAGCCGAAGAGAACACGCTCACCTTGAACATTGGGCGCACCAGCCGCAATCAGCCGGAACGACTTGCTTTTCACTGCAATATCGGCCACGATCAGCCGGCCCTCGGCACCGACATGGACAAGGTCAACTCGGCATCGAGGTAGCATAACAAGCAAAGAAGCACCTCTGGCCCGCCGGCTCCCATATGCTGAATACACGACAAAGTCGCTAGACAGCACACACGAGTCGACTTCGCAAACAAAGTGAGTCTCTTGGATCGCGGCCACATCCACGCCGTACGACAAGAGGTCACGAAGCAGGCGAGCCGCCTTGCCCCGATCCCTCAGGCCATACGCATTCAAACTGGCTATCTTGATAGACATTTCTTAGGCCTGAAAAAAGAGAAACAGAAAAAACATGCAACAACGGCTCTAATCACATACGGGGAAAAAATCTCTGGTGGATGGGACCCCGACGGACTGTCCTAGGGACCCCTGTACCTATATCGGACGTAATTCGTCCGTCTAGGACAATACCGCCGACGTCCGTTGGATAAATTAATTTTACCACCCTATATAAGCAGGGGTGGAGTAATACGGGGAACCTCCCCGAACAATTTTTAGCCATTTTTCTTAGCTCTGGTGAATGTTCTTTGACCATATTTAAATTGGTATAATGCTTCTGGACCTCTGCGATATGGTCCCAGACCCGCAGGTTCCCCCCGGTATTCCTAACCAGGGTGATGACACCTGGGGCCTGGGCAAAGTTCCTCGGGTCTTCCGTAGAGAGACCCTTCACAGAGGTCAATTTTAAAAGAGGCTTCAGTAGCCTTCGTCGCTGCGAAGACCACTCCTCTGAAATGTTGTCCTGTACTTTCATCAGGGCGTCCCCGCGAGGGAGGGCATTTTTTTTCTTAGCCCTAGAGGGAGTGGGAGTAGGAGAAGGGGAGGGAGTGGGAGTTGAAGCGCTAGATTTAGCCAGGGGGGTCAGTTTAAAAACTGGGGACTGGGAAGCTTTAAGCGGGGAAGCGGGAAGGCTTCTTGCCTTGTCCGCATAAGTCTTTCTCACGGGGGACACCGGTAGAGACGAGCATTTCTCTTTGTGCACTTTTCTCTCTCTGCTCCTGCTTCTCCGCTGAGACTTTGGGCTGTCGCGTTCTTCCTCCGCTTCCTCGTCTCTCCCACGTTTGAGAGACGCTGCCCTTTCCACCTCCATCTCCATATTAGGCGAGGGGCTCTTTTCCTTTTGGGAACCCCTTTCCTGTTGGACTGGAGACCTCTTCACCGGGGTTTCTTTCACCGGGGTCTCCTTCTTCTTAGCCGGCGTTTTGGCAGGTGGCGGCACCTTCGCCGGGGATGGTGTTTTATTCTTCTTCCTGCCTACCACCTGCCACTCGCCGTCCTTGTTGGTAGCTGGAGCCGGTGCTGGTGATGCCGTCTTAGGTTTTCCTTGCTCCTCCGGCTGCTGCTTGGCTGGTTGGGCCTTTGGGGCAGGATTCTTGGTGGGGCAGGTTTTTGCTACATGTTCCGCCGCCCCGCAGACCCAACAGCACGGTTTTCTTCCTTCAACAATTATGAATATTACGCGACCCCTGCAGGTGAGGATGTTCGGAATTTTTTCGATGTTTTCCTTCGATATGGTCAACTGCAGGGTCATGTCGCCTGTTAGGATTCCGGCCTTGGACCGTAGCGAGGACACACAGGACACCCTTCCATAATTTGCGAAAAAGGCGCCTATGTGGTCTTCCGCAATGTCCATGGGGACGCCATGCAGGGTAACCTTGATTTTCCTGGTCCCCATGTACTCAGTGTGGAGTTGGAGCGTTTTAGTCTCCAGGACTACCCCAATTAATCTTTTGGCTTCCTCTGCTGAAGCCAGCAGGACGTCCCACATGGCATTGCTCTTCCTCGCCACGGCCCTCGCATTCAACTTCAGAGCTGCAATTGCCTCCTCGAATGCGTCCCTGGTTACTCCTACCATCTTATGGGACTTGATGTCTTTAGTTATTAGCGTAATAATACGCACTTCTATCTGTGCAAGCTGTTCTGGAACTGAGACTAGCTCAGTTCCTTTGATGTATTGAGCGTACTTGACTTTCATTTCGTCATAGAAGTCTTCGCCCTTCATTATCATCTTACCCCCTGTCCATCCAGAGGTCGATGGTTTGGGGGATGCTGCTGCTGCTACGGACGCTACGGAGGGTGACTCCCGTGGCGGTAGCTGCCAGTCACCCTCCTTTCCTCCCACCGACGCCATGGTGGGAGGAACTACTTCCCCAGGCCCTTCCGAGGCCATGCCTCCCAAGAGGCCGAACCACGGACGCTTGTCTTCCGGCGTTTCGCGTTTTACCGCTACTTTTGCGCGGGCCTGAGCAATGAACTTAGGCTGGAACACAATTGTCCAGGAAACAAAGCAATAGTAAGTATCACTCAGGAACAGATACTACACTTTGATCCTCTGCCATTTACCACACAACACAAGATTGGGAGGAAATGACTAGTTTTATTTATCTTATATTACAAAGATTATGGCACAAGGCCGAAAAATGGGAGGGGGAACAAAACTTGGGGTGGTCTTCAGTACTCTATCTTATACCTAGCTAATCGGATTCACGACCCATACATACGTTACAATTTTCTCAATCACCATAAGAATTTGTCCATCAACACTCATACATATCGTACACCAAAATGCCGCAAAAACCATACCAGGGACCTACAAAACGCCCCAAATGTACATAAAAATTTGTGACTATTTACAAATATAATACAAAAATAACTTTAAAAATTTATACATGAAATGACATGATGGGAAGGGGTATGAAGAAACAGAAAATCCCCAAAATAAAAACAATTTCAAATGAACATCATATACAGAGTGTTAGTAAGACCCAAACACACCCTCATAATTAAAGAGGCCACTGTATTCTGCCTTAAAAGACAAAATCAAGTAGCTCTCTTTCTAAGGGGATGGGAGAAGTAAGGAACAAAATAAATTGGACTGGAGAATATATAAGGCTGACCCAGCCGAGAATGAAACGGGACAAAATAACGAAGGACAAAGGGGATCTCGAACTGGATCATAACAAAAGCATTGGAGCCGGGAACAGGCTAGGACAACCCATACACTCACATTAACTAGGTACACAAAAGAATATCTACCTTAACCACGGGAAGGGTTCCAAAGGAATCCCCCCCGATGTGATTAGCAGATCTAAAAAAGAAAATCAAGGCTAGCCCCGGTCACACGAACCAGGCTCGCTGCATGTATCCACCTTTCGCCAAAGTCTGTCGGGTGCAGCCGTTTCCGTTCAGTTCTAATCTTCATTTTGAGCTGGTGCTCAAAATATCGGATTAGATCCTGATCCGAAAGACGACCGCCCCGCAAGACTTCCTCCAGTCGCGTCGTCCATATCACCATTCTAGCCGAGGCTAGCAGCGTCAGAAACACCATCCGCTTCACTCCAGAGTACGGGGGCAACACATTGTCCACAGCGTATGCGCGATCAATGAGCACGAGCTCCCGCGGCGCGATACGAGCAGTCAACTCGCCGACACGCGCCCACAACGGGCGAACGCGCGAACAATGGAAGAAGGCGTGCGCAGACGTCTCCTTAATTCCAAGGTTGCAACGTTCACAATCTGGCAAATCCGCCAGGCCCATTGCGAAACGCTTGTCATTGAGAGACAAACCATTCCGAGCCAATCGCCAGGTCAGAGAAAACTCAGAGTTGCTGAGCCAGTCCGCACCTGGCGCCCAAGACCAATGAGAGCGGTACTCCACTCTCGACATGCCGAGCTTACTCCACAGCTTATCCTTCACGGCGCCCTCCACTAATCCCCGATAGAAGATTTTCCTAGGCTGTGAAAGGTCACTGGACCGTGGAATGGCCTGTAAAGCCGCCAGACATTCGAGCAGGGATTTCGGTCGCACCCAAGGCCTGACGGACAGCCATATCGGGGGGCGTGATGGTAAGGCAAGGGAACATGTCCCTCACTACCCCCGCAAGCAACCGATCTTCCTCTCAACGCGCGCCTCCGAGGAATGCCAACCTTGAAGCGAGCACGTGGCTCCTCAAGTGTGGCATCCCCAGACCCCTTGACACGGACGGAGGCAACAGACTCCCTTGTCGACCATGTGTTTGCGTCCTCTCCAAAGACAGGAGAATAGCAAACGCTCGAGCGCCTTCTCATGATCGTCACAAAGGGGAAGTACTGACAGCCGGTAAAGGATCATGGGAAAGAGGTATGTGTTACACACCTCCGCCAAGCCCTTCACGGAGAGACCCCGTCGACGCCAAATCTTGACCGACGCGCCGACCTTTGCCAGTACTTCTGACCAGTTTTCTCCAGCTGTAAGTCCGGACCGAACCAAACTCCGAGGAGCTTGACCGGCCCGTCCGTCCAGCTGAAGGCCCCGGGAGGGAAACTCCCTTCCCGTGCACCTAACCGCAAGCCGGATGACTTGTCGCAGTTAATTCTGGCCCCTGTCACCTTCCTCGTACCGTACAAGCGCCTGGTGTACCGCCTCTGCTGTCCCTGCGGGAGTGACACAGAGGTCGTTACGTCATCGGCGTACGCAGAAACCCCGGCTCGAGCTCCGCCAGGGACTTCAATTCCACGCAGGACCGACTGCCAGTCTCGTCCCTTAGCCGGCGAAGGAGGGGCTCCAACGCCAAGACATAAAGGAGAGAAGACAGTGGACAACCCTGTCGGACCGACCTAGACAGCGCGAAAGCGCCCGACAGCTTCCCGTTCACCTGTACCACAGCCTGGGGGGAGCGATACAGAAGGCTAATCCAGCGGCTGAAGTCGGGTTTGAATCCGGCGGCCTGCAGGACAGCAGCCAGGTAGCCATGGTCAATCCTATCAAATGCCTTGGACTGATCTAAATTGATCAGCGCGGCCTCATCGTCGTCTTCTACACCCTCTATGATCGTGCTAAATCAAGTGCAGGTTGCTCTGAATTGTTCTCCCCTTCACAGAACAAGTCTGATCCGGTTCCAACAGAGACTCGGCAACTAGCTGCAAGCGATTCGTCAGGATTCACAAAATCTTAACTCTGTGCTTAGCAGAGTTATGGCCCAGTAATCGTCTAGTTCCCTCCCAACCTTCTTGCCTTTTTCAACAGCGTGATCACGCTCCCCTGGTGATCCGACCGGGGATGGACCCCTGCCGAAACCAGTGGTTGAACACGACAGCCAAGAGCGGGACAAAAAGGTGCGACATCCTCAAGTACAATTCATAGGGCAAACCATCCAAACCTGGCGACTTGCCACTGCCGACCTTCTTCAAAGCCACGTAGATTTCGTCCTCCGTAATCTCCTTCGCAGCTAGCCGATCAGCCGGCAAAAGCCGGGGAAAGTCAGCCAACAGCTGCTGCGAAAGTCCTCGTCACGGGAGACCAGGCTCCTTGGTAAATCGGTGTTCGAAATGCTGCCGGAACGCCTCGCACATGTCGTCGGTCGACCTAAGGAGATGTCCCTCCGGGTCGCGTACCTCTCGAATGTACCGGTCGCCGGCTCGGCGAATTTCTTCCTTGCGCAGTTCCGCGCCCATTTTCACAGCTTCGGAAGACATCTTGCTTAACTTAGCCCTAATTACCTGGCCCATGTAGCGCCCGCTAGTCGAACGCTCCAGCTCCCTGGCTAAGGCTATTTCTAGGGAATCCCCACCAGCTCTCCGCCCGGGCGAAATTAGCTCTAAGTGTCTTTGCCTCCGCAGCCTTATCTAGGTTGAGCCGCTGGCTATATTTGGTGGCGAAAGACTCCAATGGAGTCCTTAAGACTAACCCACCACTTACTCCCAATGACTCGCCCAATTAACGCCTGCTTGAACTAGTTTTGTCAGCTGGTCACGAAAGTCCCGCCTGTCCAGTAAGGACCGATTGAACTTCCAATAACCAGCCAACCTAGGCCTAAAATCTAACACCACACGGGCACAAACGAGTTTGTGATCCGTGTAGCCTAACCAGTGGAACGTTGGACATTCTAAGAAGTCTATGTCGGCTTCTCTCACTAACACCCTATCCAGGTACGCTGATACCCGGGTAGAGGGCCAACTACGCGTCCACGTCCACATGCTCCTTCCGGATGATCGACCCGGTATCTATCGACGAGACCAAAATCGCCGACAAGATTGACCAGGCTACGATCACCACTCCGCCCTCGCTAGCGCCCCTCCTCTATCCCATTTAAGTTAGGATGGCATTCCAGTCCCCAACTAAGATTAGCCGTGTTGAATGCACCATGAAGGGCTCCAACAGCCGAAAGAAAGAGACACGTCTACCTTGAACATTGGGCGCATAAACCGCAATCAGCCGGAACGACTTGCTTTTCACTGCAATATCGGCCACGATCAGCCGGCCCTCGGCACCGACATGGACAAGGTCAACCCTCGCGTCCAGGGTACGCTTAACCAGCAAAGAAACACCTCTGGCCCGCCGGCTCCCATATGCTGAATAAACGACAAAGTCGCTAGACAGCACACACGAGTCGACTTCGCAAACAAAGTGAGTCTCTTGGATCGCGGCCATCCACGCCGTACGACAAGAGGTCACGAATGTTGGTACGAGCCGCCTTACCCCGATCCCTCAGGCCATACGCATTCAAACTGGCTATCTTAATAGACATTTCTTAGATCTGAAAAGAGAAACAAGAAAAACATGCAACAACGGCTCTAATCACATACGGGGAAAAAATCTCTGGTGGCTGGGACCCCGACGGACTGTCCTAGGGACCCTGTACCTATAACGGACGTAATTCGTCCGTCTAGGACAATACCGCCGACGTCCGTTGGATATATAAGTTTTACCACCCTATATAAGCAGGGGTGGAGTAAAATGGGGAACCTCCCCGAACAATTTTTAGCCATTTTTCTTAGCTCTGGTGAATGTTCTTTGACCATATTTAAATTGGTATAATGCTTCTGGACCTCTGCGATATGGTCCCAGACCCGCAGGTTCCCCCCGGTATTTCTTACCAGGGTGATGACACCCGGGGCCTGGGCAAAGTTCCTCGGGTCTTCCGTAGAGAGACCCTTCACAGAGGTCAATTTTAAAAGAGGCTTCAGTAGCCTTCGTCGCTGGGAAGACCACTCCTCCGAAATATTTTCTGGAACCTTCATCAGGGCATCCCCACGCGGGAGGGCATTTTTTTTCTTAGCCCGAGAGGGAGTGGGAGTAGGAGAAGGGGAGGGAGTGGGAGTTGAAGCGCTAGATTTAGCCAGGGGGGTCAGTTTAAAAACTGGGGACTGGGAAGCTTTAAGCGGGGAAGCGGGAAGGCTTCTTGCCTTGTCCGCATAAGTCTTTCTCACGGGGGACACCGGTAGAGACGAGCATTTCTCTTTGTGCACTTTTCTCTCTCTGCTCCTGCTTCTCCGCTGAGACTTTGGGCTGTCGCGTTCTTCCTCCGCTTCCTCGTCTCTCCCACGTTTGAGAGACGCTGCCCTTTCCACCTCCATCTCCATACTAGGCGAGGGGCTCTTTTCCTTTTGGGAACCCCTTTCCGGTTGGACTGGAGACCTCTTCACCGGGGTCTCCTTCACCGGGGTCTCCTTCATCTTAGCCGGCGTTTTGGCAGGTGGCGGCACCTTCGCCGGGGATGGTGTCTTATTCTTCTTCCTGCCTACCACCTGCCACTCGCCGTCCTTGTTGGTAGCTGGAGCCGGTGCTGGTGATGCCGTCTTAGGTTTTCCTTGCTCCTCCGGTCAAGGCTTGGCTGGTTGGGCCTTTGGGGCAGGATTCTTGCGGGGCAGGTTTTTGCTTACATGTTCCGTCACGTTCTGCAGACCCAACAGCACGGTTTCTCTCTTCAACAATTATGAATATTACGCGACCCTGCAGGTGAGGATGTTAGGAATTTTGGGAATGTTTTCCTTCGTTATAGTCACCTGCAGGGTCATGTCGCCTGTTAAGATACCTGCTTTGGACCGCAGCGAGGAAACACAGGCCACCTTTCCATAATGGGCGAAAAAGGCACCTATGTGGTCCTCCGCAATGTCCATGGGGACGCCATGCAGGGTTAACCTTGATTTTTTTGGTCCCCACATACTCAGTGGAGTTGCTGCTTGTCTCCAGAACTACCCCAATTAGTCTTTTGGCTTCGTCCGCTGAAGCCAGCAGACGTCCCACATGGCATTGCCTTTCCTCGCCACGGCCCTAGCATTTAGTTTCAGAGCTGATAACGCCTCCTCAAAAACTTCTCTTGGTTACTCCCACCAACTTGTGAGTTTTTGTGTCTTTTGGTTATGGGTGCGACAATACGCACTTCAATTTGCGCTAGTTGTTCCGGAACTGAGACTAGCTCAGTTCCCTTAATATACTGCGCATATTTTCCTTTTCATTTCCTCGTAGAATTCTTCGTTTTTCATGACGATCTTTCCCCCCGTCCACCCCGAGGTCGATGGTTTGGGGGATGCTGCTGCTGCTACGGACGCTACGGAGGGTGACCGTGGCGTAGCTGCCAGTCACCTTCCTTTCTCCCACCGACGCCATGGTGGGAGGAACTACTTCCCCAGGCCCTTCCGAGGCCATGCCTCCCAAGAGGCCGAACCACGGACGCTTGTCTTCCGGCGTTTCTCATACTTCTACCGCTACTTTTGCGCGGGCCTGACAATGAACTTAGGTTTGGAACACAATTGTCCAGGAAACAAAGCAATAGTAAGTATCACTCAGGAACAGATACTACACTTTGATCCTCTGCCATTTACCACACAACACAAGATTGGGAGGAAATGACTAGTTTTATTTATCTTATATTACAAAGATTATGGCACAAGGCCGAAAATGGGAGGGGGGAACAAAACTTGGGTGGTCTTCTCAGTACTTATCTTATACCTAGCTAATCGGATTCACGACCCATACATACGTTACAATTTTCTCAATCACCATAAGAATTTGTCCATCCACACTCATACATATCGTACACCAAATGGCAGAAACTATACCAGGGACCTACAAAACGCCCCAAATGTACATAAAAATTTGTGATTATTTACAACATAATACGAAAATAACTTTAAAAATTTATACATGAAATGACATGATGGGAAGGCAAGGGAAGAAATTGAGAAAATCCCCAACAAAAACAATTTCAAATGAACATCATATACAGAGTGTTAGTAAGACCCAAACACACCCTCATAATTAAAGAGGCCACTCGCTGTATTCTGCCTTAAAAGACAAAAAAAATCAAGTAGCTCTCTTCTAAGGGGAATGGAGTAGCAGAGAACAAAAATAAATTGACTGAGAATGTATAAGGCTGACCCAGCCGAGAATGAAACGGGACAAAAAAATAACGATGGACAAAGGGGATCTCGAACTGGATCATAACAAAAGTATTGGAGCCGGGAACAGGCTAGGACAACACATACACTCACATTAACTAGGTACACAAAAGAATATCTACCTTAACCACGGGAAGGGTTCCAAAGGAATCCCCCTCGATGTGATTAGCAGATCTAAAAAAGAAAATCAAGGCTAGTCTCTGTCACACGCCAGGCTCGCTGCATGTATCCACCTTTCGCCAAAGTCTGTCGGTGCAGCCGTTTCCGTTCAGTTCTTAATCTTCATTTTGAGCTGGTGCTCAAAATATCGATTAGATCCCGATCCGAAAGACGACTGCCCCGAAGACTTCTCCAGTCGCGTCGTCCATATCACCATTCTAGCCGAAGCCAGCAGCGTCAGAAACACCATCCGCTTCACTCCAGAGTACGGGGGCAACACATTGGCTCCGGCCAGCGTATGCGCGATCAATGAGCACGAGCTCTCGCGGCGCGATACGAGCAGTCAACCCGCCGACACGCGCCCACAACGGGCGAACGCGCGAACAATGGAAGAAGGCGTGCGCAGACGCCCCTTAATTCCGTTGCAACGTTCACAATCTGGCAAATCCGCCAGGCCCATTGCGAAACGCTTGTCATTGAGAGACAAACCATTCTGAGCCAATCGCCAGGTCAGAGAAAACCTCAGAGCTGCTGAGCCAATCTGCACCTGGCGCCCAAGACCAATGAGAGCGGTACTCCATACCTTCGACATGCCGAGCTTACTCCACAGCTTATCCTTCACGGCACCCTCCACTAATCCCCGATAGAAGATTTTCCTAGGCTGTGAAAGGTCACTGGACCGTGGGAATGGCCTGTGTGCCGCCAGACATTCGAGCAGTGAACTCGGGTCGCACCCAAGGCCCGACGGTCAGCCATAGGGTCGGGGGCGTGATGCAGGCAAGGGAACAGCGTCCCTCACTACCCCCCGCAAGCAACCGATCTTCTCCAACGCGCGCCTGAGGAATGCCAACCTTGAAGCGACAATGCCCCCCAAGTGTGGCATCCCCAGACCCTTTTACGGACGGAGGCAACAGACCCCTTGTCGACCATGTGTTTGCGTCCTCTCCCCAAAGCAGAATAGCAAACGCTCGAGCGCCTTCTCATGATCGTCACAAAGGGGGCACGACGCCGGTAAGATCATGGGAAAGAGGTATGTGTTACACACCTCCGCCAAGCCCTCACGGAGAGACCCTGTCGACGCCAAATCTGACCGACGCGCCGACCTTTGCCAGTACTGACTAAGTTTTTCTCCAGTTGTAAGTCCGGACCGGGTCCAAACTCCGGAGAGCTTGACCGGCCCGTCCGTCCAGTCAGTGGCCCCGGGAGGGAACCCCTTCCAGGCACCTAACCGCAAGCCGAGTGACTTGTCGCAGTTAATTCTGGCCCCCGTCACCTTCTCGTATCGTACAAGCGCCTGCGTACCGCTCCTATGTCCCCGCGGAGGATGGTCGTTACGTCATCGGCGTACGCAGAAACCCCGGCCTCGAGCTCCGCCAGGACTTCAATTCCACGCAGGACCGGACTGCCAGTCTCGTCCCTTAGCCGGCGAAGGAGGGGCTCCAACGCCAAGACATAAAGGAGAGAAGACAGGACAACCCTGTCGGACCGACCTTGACAAGCGAAAGCGCCTCACCACAGCTTTCCCGTTCACCTGTACCACAGCCTGTGGCTGATGGTGAAGGCTATCCATGGCTGAAGTCGGGTCGAATCTGGCGGCCTGCAGGACAGCAGCCAGGTAGCCATGGTCAATCCTATCGAATGCCTTGGACCGATCTAACCACTGCGGCCTCATCGCCGTCTTCTACACCCTCTATGATCGTGCGAATCAAGTGCAGGTTGCTCTGAATTGTCTTCCTCTACAGAAGCCACGTCTGATCCGGTTCCACGAGACTCGGTAACCAGCTGCAAGCGATTCGTCAGATCTTGGCTTAAAATCTTTAACTCTGTGTTTAGCAGAGCTATGGCCCGTATCTTAGTTCCCCTCCCAACCTTCTTGCCTTTTCTCAACAGCGTGATCACGCCCCCGTGATCCGACCGGGGATGGACCCCCGCCGAAACCAGTGGTTGAACACGACAGCCAAGAGCGGGACAAAAGAGACCTCATACAATCTAGGCAAACCAATCAAACCTGGCGACTTGCCACTGCCGACCTTCTTCAAAGCCACGTAGATTTCGTCCTCCGTATCTCCCTTCGCAGCTAAAGGCTGTCGAGCCGGCAAAGCGGGGAAAGTCAGCCAAATAGCTGCGAAAGTCCTCGTCACGGAGACCAGGTCTTTTGTAACTCGGTGTTCGAAATGCTGCCGGAACGCCTCGCACATGTCGCGCTGGTCGACCTAATATATGTCCTCCGGGTCGCGTACCTCTCGAATGTACTGGCCGCCGCCCGCGAATTTTCCTTGCGCAGTTCCGCGCCCATTGGCCGTGTTTCGGAAGACATCTTGCTGAATCCTAGCCCTAATTACCTGGCCCATGTGAGCGCCCACACGAACGCTCCAGCTTCCTGGCTAAGGCTATTTCTAGGGAATCCCCACCAGCCTCCGCCCGGCGAAATTAGCTCTAAGTGTCTTTGCCTCCGCAGCCTTATCTAGGTCGAGCCGCTGGGCTATACTTGGTGGCGAAAGACCTAATGGAGTCCTTAAGACTAACCCACCACTTACTCCCAATGACTCGCCCAATTAACGCCCGCTGAACTAGCTTTGTCAATAGCTGGTCACGAAAGTCCCGCCTGTCCAGTAAGGACTGATTGAACTTCTCCAATAACCAGCCAACCTAGGCCTAAAATCTAACACCGACACGGTAAGGCCAAACGAGTTTACATCCGTGTAGCCTAACCAGTGGAACGTTGGACATTCTAAGAAGTCTATGCCTATTTCTCTCACTAACACCCTATCCAGATACGCTGATACCCGGGTAGAGGGCCAACTACGCGTCCACGTCCACATGCTCCCTTCCGGATGATCGACCCGGTATCTATCGACGAGACCAAAATCGCCGACAAGATTGACCAGGCTACGATCACCACTCCACCCGCTAGCGCCCCTCCCTCTATCCCATTTGGGGGTTAGGATGGCATTCCAGTCCCCAACTAAGATTAGCCGTGTTGAATGCACCATGAAGGGCTCCAACAGCCGAAAGAAAGAGACACGCTCACCTTGAACATTGGGCGCATAAACCGCAATCAGCCGGAACGACTTGCTTTTCACTGCAATATCGGCCACGATCAGCCGGCCCTCGGCACCGACATGGACAAGGTCAACCCTCGCGTCCAGGGTACGCTTAACCAGCAAAGAAACACCTCTGGCCCGCCGGCTCCCATATGCTGAATAAACGACAAAGTCGCTAGACAGCACACACGAGTCGACTTCGCAAACAAAGTGAGTCTCTTGGATCGCGGCCACATCCACGCCGTACGACAAGAGGTCACGAAGCAGGCGAGCCGCCTTACCCCGATCCCTCAGGCCATACGCATTCAAACTGGCTATCTTAATAGACATTTCTTAGATCTGAAAAGAGAAACAAGAAAAACATGCAACAACGGCTCTAATCACATACGGGGAAAAAATCTCTGGTGGCTGGGACCCCGACGGACTGTCCTAGGGACCCTGTACCTATAACGGACGTAATTCGTCCGTCTAGGACAATACCGCCGACGTCCGTTGGATATATAAGTTTTACCACCCTATATAAGCAGGGGTGGAGTAAAATGGGGAACCTCCCCGAACAATTTTTAGCCATTTTTCTTAGCTCTGGTGAATGTTCTTTGACCATATTTAAATTGGTATAATGCTTCTGGACCTCTGCGATATGGTCCCAGACCCGCAGGTTCCCCCCGGTATTTCTTACCAGGGTGATGACACCCGGGGCCTGGGCAAAGTTCCTCGGGTCTTCCGTAGAGAGACCCTTCACAGAGGTCAATTTTAAAAGAGGCTTCAGTAGCCTTCGTCGCTGGGAAGACCACTCCTCCGAAATATTTTCTGGAACCTTCATCAGGGCATCCCCACGCGGGAGGGCATTTTTTTTCTTAGCCCGATAGGGAGTGGGAGTAGGAGAAGGGGAGGGAGTGGGAGTTGAAGCGCTAGATTTAGCCAGGGGGGTCAGTTTAAAAACTGGGGACTGGGAAGCTTTAAGCGGGGAAGCAAGGGAAGGCTTCTTGCCTTGTCCGCATAAGTCTTTCTCACGGGGGACACCGGTAGAGACGAGCATTTCTCTTTGTGCACTTTTCTCTCTCTGCTCCTGCTTCTCCGCTGAGACTTTGGGCTGTCGCGTTCTTCCTCCGCTTCCTCGTCTCTCCCACGTTTGAGAGACGCTGCCCTTTCCACCTCCATCTCCATACTAGGCGAGGGGCTCTTTTCCTTTTGGGAACCCCTTTCCGGTTGGACTGGAGACCTCTTCACCGGGGTCTCCTTCACCGGGGTCTCCTTCATCTTAGCCGGCGTTTTGGCAGGTGGCGGCACCTTCGCCGGGGATGGTGTCTTATTCTTCTTCCTGCCTACCACCTGCCACTCGCCGTCCTTGTTGGTAGCTGGAGCCGGTGCTGGTGATGCCGTCTTAGGTTTTCCTTGCTCCTCCGGCTGCTGCTTGGCTGGTTGGGCCTTTGGGGCAGGATTCTTGGTGGGGCAGGTTTTTGCTACATGTTCCGCCGCCCCGCAGACCCAACAGCACGGTTTCCTTCCTTCAACAATTATGAATATTACGCGACCCCTGCAGGTGAGGATGTTAGGAATTTTGGGAATGTTTTCCTTCGTTATAGTCACCTGCAGGGTCATGTCGCCTGTTAAGATACCTGCTTTGGACCGCAGCGAGGAAACACAGGCCACCTTTCCATAATGGGCGAAAAAGGCACCTATGTGGTCCTCCGCAATGTCCATGGGGACGCCATGCAGGGTAACCTTGATTTTTTTGGTCCCCATATACTCAGTGTGGAGTTGGAGCGTTTTTGTCTCCAGAACTACCCCAATTAGTCTTTTGGCTTCGTCCGCTGAAGCCAGCAGGACGTCCCACATGGCATTGCTCTTCCTCGCCACGGCCCTAGCATTTAGTTTCAGAGCTGATAACGCCTCCTCAAAAACTTCTCTGGTTACTCCCACCAACTTGTGAGTTTTTATGTCTTTTGTTATAAGCGTAATAATACGCACTTCAATTTGCGCTAGTTGTTCCGGAACTGAGACTAGCTCAGTTCCCTTAATATACTGCGCATATTTTCCTTTCATTTCCTCGTAGAATTCTTCGTTTTTCATGACGATCTTTCCCCCTGTCCACCCCGAGGTCGATGGTTTGGGGGATGCTGCTGCTGCTACGGACGCTACGGAGGGTGACTCCCGTGGCGGTAGCTGCCAGTCACCTTCCTTTCCTCCCACCGACGCCATGGTGGGAGGAACTACTTCCCCAGGCCCTTCCGAGGCCATGCCTCCCAAGAGGCCGAACCACGGACGCTTGTCTTCCGGCGTTTCGCGTTTTACCGCTACTTTTGCGCGGGCCTGAGCAATGAACTTAGGCTGGAACACAATTGTCCAGGAAACAAAGCAATAGTAAGTATCACTCAGGAACAGATACTACACTTTGATCCTCTGCCATTTACCACACAACACAAGATTGGGAGGAAATGACTAGTTTTATTTATCTTATATTACAAAGATTATGGCACAAGGCCGAAAAATGGGAGGGGGAACAAAACTTGGGGTGGTCTTCAGTACTCTATCTTATACCTAGCTAATCGGATTCACGACCCATACATACGTTACAATTTTCTCAATCACCATAAGAATTTGTCCATCAACACTCATACATATCGTACACCAAAAATGCCGCAAAAACCATACCAGGGACCTACAAAACGCCCCAAATGTACATAAAAATTTGTGACTATTTACAAATATAATACAAAAATAACTTTAAAAATTTATACATGAAATGA
>JBBBDQ010010249.1:0-10586 GCA_037127315.1 Ascarosepion bandense
TAAATAGAGTATTGGTACCATGTCTTGTTTGGGCTTCCCAATTCTCCCTTTCAAATATAAAACTTCTGTCATGTTTCATCTTTACAGAAGGCAGATCAAACTGAAAATAGGTATTGGTGCCATTTCCAGTTTGGAGCTTCCCAATTCTCTTTCAAGCCTTAAAAAGGCCAACTTCTGTCATGTTTCATCTTTACAGAAGGCAGATCAGACTAAAAATAGATATTGGTGCCATGTCTGGTTTGGAGCTTCCCAATTCTCACTTTCAAGCCTTCAAGGCCTTCTGTCATGTTTCATCTTAACAGAGAGCAGATCAAACTAAAAATAGAGTATTGGTGCCATGTCTGGTTTGGAGCTTCCCAATTCTCACTTTCAAGCCTTAAAGGCCTTCTGTCATGTTTCATATTTACAGAAGGCAGATCAAACTAAAAATAGAGTATTGGTGCCATGTCTTGTTTGGAGCTTCCCAATTCTCACTTTCAAGCCTTAAAGGCCTTTAATGCATGTTTCATCTTTACAGAAGACGAATCAAATAAAAGCAGAGGTATTGGTGCCATGTCTTGTTTGGAGCTTCCCAATTCTCCCTTTCAAGCCCAGCAAAGGAGCCTTCTGTCTGTGTTCATCTTTGGAGAAGGCAGATCCAAAATAAAAATAGAGTATTGGTGCCATGTCTGGTTTGGAGCTTCCCAATTCTCACTTTCCAAGCCTTAAAGTCCTTCTGTCATGTTTCATCTTTACAGAAGGCAGATCAAACTAAAAATAGAGTATTGGTGCCATTTCTGGTTTGGAGCTTGCAATTCTCACTTCAAGCCTTAAAGGCCTTCTGTCATGTTTCATCTTTACAGAAGACAGATCAAACAAAAATAAGAGTATTGGTGCCATGTCTGGTTTGGAGCTTCCCAATTCTCACTTTCAAGCCTTAAAGGCCTTCTGTCATGTTTCATCTTTACAGAGGCAGATCAGACTAAAAATAGAGTATTGGTGCCATGTCTTGGTTTGGAGCTTCCCAATTCTCACTTTCAAGCCTTAAAGGCCCTTCTGTCATGTTTCATCTTAACCAGAGGCAGATCAAACTAAAAATATATTGGTGCCATGTCTGGTTTGGAGCACATTCTCACTTTCAAGCCTTCAAGGCCTTCTGTCATGTTTCATATTTACAGAGAGCAGATCAGAGCTAAAAATAGGTATTGGTGCCATGTCTTGTTTGGAGCTTCCAATTCTCACTTTCAAGCCTTAAAGGCCTTCTGTCATGTTTCATCTTTGAAGCAGATCAAATAAAAATAGAGTATTGGTGCCATGTCTTGTTTTGGAGCTTCCCAATTCTCCTTTCCAAACATAAAGGCCTTCTGTCATGTTTCATCTTTACAGAAAAGCCAGATCAAACTAAAATAAGTATTGGTGCCATGTCTGGTTTTGGAGCTTCCCAATTCTCACTTTCAAGCCTTAAATCCCTTCTGTCATGTTTCATCTTTACAGAAGGCAGATCAAGCTTAAAACTAGAGTATTGGTGCCATTTCTGGTTTGCAGCTTCCCAATTCACACTTCCAAGCCTTAAAGGCCTTCTGTCATGTTTCAACTTTACAGAAGACAGATCAAACCATAAATAGAGTATTGGTGCCATGTCTTGTTTGGAGCTTCCCAATTCTCACTTTCAAGCCTTAAAGGCCTTCTGTCATGTTTCATCTTTACAGAAGGCAGATCAAACTAAAAATAGAGTATTGGTGCCATGTCTAGTTTGGAGCTTCCCTTCCCAATTCTCACTTTCAAGCCTTAAAGTCCTTCTGTCATGTTTCATCTTTACAGAAGGCAGATCAGACTAAAAATAGAGTATTGGTGCCATGTCTGGTTTGGAGCTTCCCAATTCTCACTTTCAAGCCTTAAAGGCCTTCTGTCATGTTTCAGATTTACAGAAGGCAGATCAAACAAAAAATAGAGTATTGGTGCCATGTCTTGTTTGGAGCTTCCCAATTCTCACTTTCAAGCCTTAAAGGCCTTCTGTCATGTTTCATCTTTACAGAAGGCAGATCAGACTAAAAACAGAGTATTGGTGCCATTTCTGGTTTGGAGCTTCCCAATTCTCACTTTCAAGCCTTAAAGGCCTTCTGTCATGTTTCATCTTTACAGAAGGCAAATCAGACTAAAAATAGAGTATTGGTGCCATGTCTGGTTTGGAGCTTCCCAATTCTCACTTTCAAGCCTTAAATGCCTTCTGTCATGTTTCATCTTTACAGAAGGCAGATCGAACTAAAAATAGAGTATTGGTGCCATTTCTGGTTTGGATCTTCCCAATTCTCACTTTCAAGCCTTAAAGGCCTTCTGTCATGTTTCATCTTTACAGAAGGCTGATCAAACTAAAAATAGAGTATTGGTGCCATGTATTGTTTGGAGCTTCCCAATTCTCACTTTCAAACCTCAAAGGCCTCCTGTCATGTTTCATCTTTACAGAAGGCAGATCAAACTAAAAATAGAGTATTGGTGCCATGTCTT
Organism: Ascarosepion bandense; assembly: GCA_037127315.1. Classification (NCBI taxonomy): domain Eukaryota; kingdom Metazoa; phylum Mollusca; class Cephalopoda; order Sepiida; family Sepiidae; genus Ascarosepion; species Ascarosepion bandense. The sequence continues at coordinate 2,485 of JBBBDQ010010249.1, forward strand.
GTTTGGAGCTTCCCAATTCTCATTTTCAAGCCTTAAAGGCCTTCTGTCATGTTTGATCTTTACAGAAGGCAGATCAAACTAAAAATAGAGTATTGGTGCCATGTCTTGTTTGGAGCTTCCCAATTCTCACTTTCAAGCCTTAAAGGCCTTCTGTCATGTTTCATCTTTACAGAAGGCAGATCAAACTAAAAATAGAGTATTGGTGCCATGTCTGGTTTGGAGCTTCCCAATTCTCATTTTTAAGCCTTAAATGCCTTCTCTCATCTTTCATCTTTACAGAAGGCAGATCGAACTAAAAATAGAGTATTGGTGCCATGTCTTGTTTCGACCTTCCCAATTCTCACTTTCAAGCCTTAAAGGCCTTCTGTCATGTTTCATCTTTACAGAAGGCAGATCAAACTAAAAATAGAGTATTGGTGCCATGTCTTGTTTGGAGCTTCCCAATTCTCATTTTCAAGCCTTAAAGGCCTTCTGTCATGTTTCATCTTTACAGAAGGCAGATCAAACTAAAAATAGAGTATTGGTGCCATGTCTGGTTTGGAGCTTCCCAATTCTCATTTTTAAGCCTTAAATGCCTTCTGTCATCTTTCTTCTTTACAGAAGGCAGATCGAACTAAAAATAGAGTATTAGTGCCATGTCTTGTTTCGAGCTTCCCAATTCTCACTTTCAAGCCTTAAAGGCCTTCTGTCATGTTTCATCTTTTACAGAAGGCAGATCAAACTAAAATAGAATATTGGTGCCATGTCTTGTTTGGAGCTCTACCTTTACTTTCAAGCCTCCCAAAAGGCCTTCTGTTATGTTTCATCTTTACAGAAGGCAGATCAAACTAAAAATAGAGTATTGGTGCTATGTCTTGTTTGGAGCTTCCTAATTCTCACTTTTGCCTTAAAGGCCTTCTGTCATGTTTCATCTTTACAGAAGGCAAATCAGACTAAAAATAGAGTATTGGTGCCATGTCTGTTTGGAGCTTCCCAATTCTCACTTTCAAGCCTTAAATGCCTTCTGTCATGTTTCATCTTTACAGAAGGCAGATCGAACTAAAAATAGAGTATTGGTGCCATTTCTGGTTTGGATCTTCCCAATTCTCACTTTCAAGCCTTAAAGGCCTTCTGTCATGTTTCATCTTTACAGAAGGCTGATCAAACTAAAAATAGAGTATTGGTGCCATGTATTGTTTGGAGCTTCCAATTTCACTTTCAAGCCTTAAAGGCCTTCTGTCATGTTTCATCTTTACAGAAGGCAGATCAAACTAAAAATAGAATATTGGTGCCATGTCTTGTTTGGAGCTTCCCAATTCTCACTTTCAAGCCTTAAAGGCCTTTCTGTCATGTTTCATCTTTACAGAAGGCAAGATCAAACTAAAATAGAATATTGGTGCCATGTCTTGTTTGGAGCTTCCCAATTTCTCACTTTCAAGCCTTAAAGGCCTTCTGTCATGTTTCATCTTTTACAGAAGGTAGATCAAACTAAAAATAGAGTATTGGTACCATGTCTGGTTTGGAGCTTCCCAATTCTCATTTTTAAGCCTTAAATGCCTTCTGTCATCTTTCATCTTTACAGAAGGCAGATCGAACTAAAAATAGAGTATTAGTGCCATGTCTTGTTTCGAGCTTCCCAATTCTCACTTTCAAGCCTTAAAGGCTCTTCTGTCACGTTTCATCTTTACAGAAGGCAGATCAAACTAAAAATAGAATATTGGTGCCATGTCTTGTTTGGAGCTTCCCAATTCTCACTTTCAGCCTTAAAGGCCTTTCTGTCATGTTTCATCTTTACAGAAGGCAGATCAAACTAAAAATAGAGTATTGTTAAAGTGTCTGGTTTGGAGCTTCCCAATTCTCATTTTTAAGCCTTAAATGCCTTCTGTCATCTTTCATCTTTACAGAAGGCAGATCGAACTAAAAATAGAGTATTGGTGCCATGTCTTGTTTTCGACTCTTCCCAATTCTCACTTTCAAGCCTTAAAGGCCTTCTGTCATGTTTCATCTTTACAGAAGGCAGATCAAACTAAAAATAGAGTATTGGTGCTGTGTCTTGTTTGGAGCTTCCCAATTCTCATTTTCAAGCCTTAAAGGCCTTCTGTCATGTTTCATCTTTACAGAAGGCAGATCAAACTAAAAATAGAGTATTGGTGCCATGTCTGGTTTGGAGCTTCCCAATTCTCATTTTAAAGCCTTAAATGCCTTCTGTCATCTTTCATCTTTACAGAAGGCAGATCGAACTAAAAATAGAGTATTAGTGCCATGTCTTGTTTCAGCTCTCCCAATTCTCACTCTCTTGTTTAAAGGCTTGTCATGTTTCATCTTTGAAGAGAAGGCAGATCAAACTAAAAATAGAATATTGGTGCCATGTCTTGTTTGGAGCTCTAAATTTCACTTTCAAGCCTTAAAGGCCTCTGTCATGTTTCATCTTTACAGAAGGCAGATCAAACTAAAAATAGAGTATTGGTGCTATGTCTTGTTTGGAGCTTCCTAATTCTCACTTTCGAGCCTTAAAGGCCTCTCTGTCATGTTTCATCTTTACAGAAGGCAAATCAGACTAAAATAGAGTATTGGTGCCATGTCTGGTTTGGAGCTTCCCACCTCTCACTTTCAAGCCTTAAATGCCTTCTGTCATGTTTCATCTTTACAGAAGGCAGATCGAACTAAAAATAGAGTATTGGTGCCATTTCTGGTTTGGATCTTCCCAATTCTCACTTTCAAGCCTTAAAGGCCTTCTTGTCATGTTTCATCTTTTACAGAAGGCTGATCAAACTAAAATAGAGTATTGGTGCCATGTATTGTTTGAGCTTCCCAATTCTCACTTTCAAGCCTTAAAGGCCTTCTGTCATGTTTCATCCTTTACAGAAGGCAGATCAAACTAAAATAGAATATTGGTGCCATGTCTTGTTTGGAGCTTCCCAATTCTCACTTTCAAGCCTTAAAGGCCTTCTGTCATGTTTCATCTTTACAGAAGGCAGATCAAACTAAAAATAGAATATTGGTGCCATGTCTTGTTTGGAGCTTCCCAATTCTCACTTTCAAGCCTTAAAGGCCTTCTGTCATGTTTCATCTTTACAGAAGGCAGATCAAACTAAAAATAGAGTATTGGTGCCATGTCTGGTTTGGAGCTTCCCAATTCTCATTTTTAAGCCTTAAAGGCTTCTTGTCATCTTCATCTTTACAGAAGGCAGATCGAACTAAAAACAGAGTATTAGTGCCATGTCTTGTTTCGAGCTTCCCAATTCTCACTTTCAAGCCTTAAAGTGTCTTCTGTCATGTTTCATCTTTACAGAAGGCAGATAAATTAAAAAAATAGAATATTGGTGCCATGTCTTGTTTGAGCTTCCCAATTTCTCACTTTCAAGCCTTAAAGGCCTTCTGTCATGTTTTATCTTACAGAAGGCAGAGTCCAAACTAAAAATAGAGTATTGGTGCCATGTCTGGTTTGGAGCTTCCCTAATTCTCACTTTCGTCTTTTAAAGGCCTTCTCTGTCATGTTTCATCTACAGAAGGCAAATCAGACTAAAAATAGAGTATTGGTGCCATGTCTGGTTTGGAGCTTCCCAATTCTCACTGCTTTAAATGCCTTCTGTCATGTTTCATCTTTACAGAAGGCAGATCGAACTAAAAATAGAGTATTGGTGCCATTTCTGGTTTGGATCTTCCCAATTCTCACTTTCAGCCTTAAAGGCCTTCTGTCATGTTTCATCTTTACAGAAGGCTGATCAAACTAAAAAATAGAGTATTGGTGCCATGTATTGTTTGAGCTTCCCAATTTTCACTTTCAAACCTCAAAGGCCTCCTGTCATGTTTCATCTTTACAGAAGGCAGATCAAACTAAAAATAGAGTATTGGTGCCATGTCTTGTTTGGAGCTTCCCACTCTCATTTTCAGCCTTAAATACTTGTCAGGTTTGATCTGAAGGCAGATCAAAACTAAAAATAGAGTACTGGTGCCATGTCTTGTTTGGAGCTTCCCAGTTCTCACTTTCAAGCCTTAAAGGCCTTCTGTCATGTTTCATCTTTACAGAAGGCAGATCAAACTAAAAATAGAGTATTGGTGCCATGTCTGGTTTGGAGCTTCCCAATTCTCATTTTTAAGCCTTAAATGCCTTCTGTCATCTTTCATCTTTACAGAAGGCAGATCGAACTAAAAATAGAGTATTGGTGCCATGTCTTGTTTCGACCTTCCCAATTCTCACTTTCAAGCCTTAAAGGCCTTCTGTCATGTTTCATCTTTACAGAAGGCAGATCAAACTAAAAATAGAGTATTGGTGCCATGTCTTGTTTGGAGCTTCCCAATTCTCATTTTCAAGCCTTAAAGGCCTTCTGTCATGTTTCATCTTTACAGAAGGCAGATCAAACTAAAAATAGAGTATTGGTGCCATGTCTGGTTTGGAGCTTCCCAATTCTCATTTTTAAGCCTTAAATGCCTTCTGTCATCTTTCATCTTTACAGAAGGCAGATCGAACTAAAAATAGAGTATTAGTGCCATGTCTTGTTTCGAGCTTCCCAATTCTCACTTTCAAGCCTTAAAGGCCTTCTGTCATGTTTCATCTTTACAGAAGGCAGATCAAACTAAAAATAGAATATTGGTGCCATGTCTTGTTTGGAGCTTCCCAATTCTCACTTTCAAGCCTTAAAGGCCTTCTGTCATGTTTCATCTTTACAGAAGGCAGATCAAACTAAAAATAGAGTATTGGTGCTATGTCTTGTTTGGAGCTTCCTAATTCTCACTTTCAAGCCTTAAAGGCCTTCTGTCATGTTTCATCTTTACAGAAGGCAAATCAGACTAAAAATAGAGTATTGGTGCCATGTCTGGTTTGGAGCTTCCCAATTCTCACTTTCAAGCCTTAAAGGCCTTCTGTCATGTCTCATCTTTACAGAAGGCAGATCAAACTAAAAATAGAGTATTGGTGCCATGGATTGTTTGGAGCTTCCCAATTCTCACTTTCAAGCCTCAAACGCCTCCTGTCATGTTTCATCTTTACAGAAGGCAGATCAAACTAAAAATAGAGTATTGGTGCCATGTCTTGTTTGGAGCTTCCCAATTCTCACTTTCAAGCCTTAATTGCCTTCTGTCATGTTTCATCTTTACAGAAGGCAGATCAAACTAAAAATAGAGTATTGTTGCCATGTCTTGTTTGGAGCTTCCCAATTCTCACTTTCAAGCCTTAAAGGCCTTCTGTCATGTTTCATCTTTACAGAAGGCAGATTAGACTAAAAATAGAGTATTGGTGCCATGTCTGGTTTGGAGCTTCCAATTCTCACTTTCATGCCTTAAAGGCCTTCTGTCATGTTTCATATTTACAGAAGGCAGATCAAACAAAAAATAGAGTATTGGTGCCATGTCTTGTTTGGAGCTTCCCAATTCTCACTTTCAAGCCTTAAAGGCCTTCTGTCATGTTTCATCTTTACAGAAGGCAGATTAGACTAAAAATAGAGTATTGGTGCCATGTCTGGTTTGGAGCTCCCAATTCTCACTTTCATGCCTTAAAGACCTTCTGTCATGTTTCATATTTACAGAAGGCAGATCAGACTAAAAATAGAGTATTGGTGCCATGTCTTGTTTGGAGCTTCCCAATTCTCACTTTCAAGCCTTAAAGGCCTTCTGTCATGTTTCATCTTTACAGAAGGCAGATCAAACTAAAAATAGAGTATTGGTGCCATTTCTGGTTTGGAGCTTACCAATTCTCACTTCCAAGCCTTAAAGGCCTTCTGTCATGTTTCAACTTTACAGAAAACAGATCAAACTATAAATAGAGTATTGGTGCCATGTCTTGTTTGGAGCTTCCCAATTCTCACTTTCAAGCCTTGAAGGCCTTCTGTCATGTTTCATCTTTACAGAAGGCAGATCAAACTAAAAATAGAGTATTGGTGCCATGTCTTGTTTGGAGCTTCCCAATTCTCACTTTCAAGCCTTAAAAGCCTTCTGTCATGTTTCATCTTTACAGATGGCAGATCAAACTAAAAATAGAGTATTGGTGCCATGTCTTGTTTGGAGCTTCCCAATTCTCACTTTCAAGCCTTAAAGGCCTTCTATCATGTTTCATCTTTACAGAAGGCAGATCAGCCTAAAAATAGAGTATTGGTGCCATGTCCGGTTTGGAGCTTCCAATTCTCACTTTCATGCCTTAAAGGCCTTCTGTCATGTTTCATATTTACAGAAGGCAGATCAAACAAAAAATAGAGTATTGGTGCCATGTCTTGTTTGGAGCTTCCCAATTCTCACTTTCAAGCGTTAAAGGCCTTCTGTCATGTTTCATCTTTACAGAAGGCAGATCAAACTAAAAATAGAGTATTGGTGCCATTTTTGGTTTGGAGCTTCCCAATTCTCACTTCCAAGCCTTAAAGGCCTTCTGTCATGTTTCAACTTTACAGAAAACAGATCAAACTATAAATAGAGTATTGGTGCCATGTCTTGTTTGGAGCTTCCCAATTCTCACTTTCAAGCCTTAAAGGCCTTCTGTCATGTTTCATCTTTACAGAAGGCAGATCAAACTAAAAATAGAGTATTGGTGCCATGTCTTGTTTGGAGCTTCCCAATTCTCACTTTCAAGCCTTAAAGGCCTTCTGTCATGTTTCATCTTTACAGAAGGCAGATCAGACTAAAAATAGAGTATTGGTGCCATGTCTGGTTTGGAGCTTCCCAATTCTCACTTTCAAGACTTAAAGGCCTTCTGTCATGTTTCATATTTACAGAAGGCAGATCAAACAAAAAATAGAGTATTGGTGCCATGTCTTGTTTGGAGCTTCCCAATTCTCACTTTCAAGCCTTAAAGGCCTTCTGTCATGTTTCATCTTTACAGAAGGCAGATCAGACTAAAAATAGAGTATTGGTGCCATGTCTGGTTTGGAGCTTCCCAATTCTCACTTTCAAGACTTAAAGGCCTTCTGTCATTTTTCTTCTTAACAGAAGGCAGATCAAACTAAAAATAGAGTATTGGTGCCATTTCTGGTTTGGAGCTTCCTAATTCTCACTTCCAAGCCTTAAAGGCCTTCTGTCATGTTTCAACTTTACAGAAGACAGATCAAACTATAAATAGAGTATTGGTGCCATGTCTTGTTTGGAGCTTCCCAATTCTCACTTTCAAGCCTTAAAAGCCTTCTGTCATTTTTCATCTTTACAGAAGGCAGATCAAACTAAAAATAGAGTATTGGTGCCATGTCTCGTTTGGAGCTTCCCAATTCTCACTTCCAAGCCTTAAAGGCCTTCTGTCATGTTTCATATTTACAGAAGGCAGATCAAACTAAAAATAGAGTATTGGTGCCATGTCTTGTTTGGAGCTTCCCAATTCTCACTTTCAAGCCTTAAAGGCCTTCTGTCATGTTTCATCTTTACAGAAGGCAGATCAAACTAAAAATAGAGTATTGGTGCCATGTCTTGTTTGGAGCTTCCCAATTCTCACTTTCAAGCCTTAAAGGCCTTCTGTCATGTTTCATCTTTACAGAAGGCAGATCAGACTAAAAATAGAGTATTGGTGCCATGTCTGGTTTGGAGCTTCTCAATTCTCACTTTCAAGCCTTAAATGCCTTCTGTCATGTTTCATCTTTACAGAAGGCAGATAGAACTAAAAATAGAGTATTGGTGCCATTTCTGGTTTGGATCTTCCCAATTCTCACTTTCAAGCCTTAAAGGCCTTCTGTCATGTTTCATCTTTACAGAAGGCAGAACAAACTAAAAATAGAATATTGGTGCCATGTCTTGTTTGGAGCTTCCCAATTCTCACTTTCAAGCCTTAAAGGCCTTCTGTCATGTTTCATCTTTACAGAAGGCAGATCAAACTAAAAATAGAGTATTGGTGCCATGTCTTGTTTGGAGCTTCCTAATTCTCACTTTCAAGCCTTAAAGGCCTTCTGTCATGTTTCATCTTTACAGAAAGCAGATCAGACTAAAAATAGAGTATTGGTGCCATGTCTTGTTTGGAGCTTCCCAATTCTCACTTTCAAGCCTTAAATGCCTTCTGTCATGTTTCATCTTTACAGAAGGCAGATCGAACTAAAAATAGAGTATTGGTGCCATTTCTGGTTTGGATCTTCCCAATTCTCACTTTCAAGCCTTCTGTCATGTTTCATCTTTACAGAAGGCAGATCAAACTAAAAATAGAATATTGGTGCCATGTC
>JBBBDQ010010265.1:0-13518 GCA_037127315.1 Ascarosepion bandense
TATACACCCTTTCTCATCACTTCTCTCCCCTATGCATCCCCCTAACCACTCTTTCTCCTCACTTTCCCCATGTAACTCCCTATCCACTCTTTCTCATCACTTTCCCCTATGCAACTCTCTAACCACTCTTTCATCACTTTCCTCATGTAACCCCCTATCCACGCTTTCTTATCACTTTCCCTATGCAACTCTCTAACCAATCTTTCTCATCACTTTCCCCTATGTAACCCCCTATCCACGCTTTCTCATCACTTTCCCCATGCAACTCTCTAACCAATCTTTCTCCTCACTTCCCCTATGTAACCCCCTATCCACGCTTTCTCATCACTTTCCCCTATGCAACTCTCTAACCAATCTTTCTCCTCACTTTCCCCTATGTAACCCCTATCCAGCCTCTTCTCATCACTTTCCCCTATGCAACTCTCTAACCACTCTTTCTCATCACTTTCCCCTATGTAACCCCCTATCCACGCTTTCTCATCACTTTCCCCATGCAACTCTCTAACCAATCTTTCTCCTCACTTCTATGTAACACCCCATCCACTCTTTCCTCATCACTTTCCTCATGCAACTCTCTAACCACTCTTTCTCACTACTCTCTCTCCCCTATGTAACCCCCCATCCACTCTTTCATCACTTGCCCCCTATGCAACTCTCTAACCACTCTTTCTCAACACTTTCCCCTATGTAACCCCCTATCCACGCTTTCATCACTTTCCCCTATGCAACTCTCTAACCAATCTTTCCTCACTTCCCTATGTAACCCCCTATCCACTTTTCTCATCACTTTCCCCTATGCAACTCTCAATCCACTCTTCTCTCATCACTTTCCCCCATGTAACCCCCTATCCACGCTTTCTCATCACTTTCCCCTATGCAATCCTCTAACCAATCTTTCTCCTCACTTCCCCTATGTAACCCCCTATCCACCCTTTCTCATCACTTTCCCCATGCAACTCTCTAACCACTCTTCTCCTCACTTTCCCTGCGTAACCCCCTATCCACCCTTTCTCATCACTTTCCCCTATGCAACTCTCTAACCACTCTTTCTCATCACTTTCCCCTATGTAACCCCCTATTCAATGCTTTCTCATCACTTTCCCCTATGCAACTCTCTAACCAATCTTTCCTCACTTCCCTATGTAACCCCCTATCCACTCTTTCCTCATCACTTTCCCCTGTGCAACTCTCTAACCAATCTTTCTCATCACTTTCCCTATGTAACCCCCTATCCACGCTTTCATCACTTTCCCCTATGTAACTCTCTAACCACTCTTTCTCCTCACTTCTTCCCCATGTAACCCCTTATCCACTCTTTCTCATCACTTTCCCCTATGCAACTCTCTAACCACCCTTCTCCTCACTTCCCCCCTATGTAACTCCCTATCCACTCTTTCTCATCACTTTCCCCTATGCAACTCTCTAACCAATCTTTCTCCTCACTTTCCCCTATGTAACCCCCTATCCACTCTTTTCTCATCACTTTCCCCCATGCAACTCTCTAACCACTCTTTCTCATCACTTTCCTCTATGTAACCCCCTATCCACGCTTTCACTTTCCCCTATGCAACTCTAACCAATCTTCTCCTCACTTCCCTATGTAACACCCTATCCACTCTTTCATCACTTTCCCTTATGCAACTCTAAATCCACTCTTCTCATCACTTTCCCTATGTAACCCCCTATCCACTCTTTCTCATCACTCTGCTCCCATGTGCAACTCTCTAACCAGCTCTTCTCAACACTTTCCCCTATGTAACCCCCTATCCACGCTTTCTCATCACTTTCCCCTATGCAACTCTCTAACCAATCTTTCTCCTCACTTCCCCTATGTAACTCTCATCCACTTCTTCATCACTTTCCCCTATGAAACTCTCTAACCACTCTTTTCTCATCACTTTCCCCTATGTAACCCCCTATCCACGCTTTCTCATCACTTTCCCCTATGCAACTCTCTAACCAATCTTTCTCTCACTTCCCCTATGTAACCCCCTATCCACCCTTCTCATCACTTTCCCCTATGCAACTCTCTAACCACTCTTTCTCCTCACTCTTCTCATGTAACCCCCTATCCACCCTTTTCATCACTTTCCCTATGCAACTCTCTAACCACTCTTTCTCATCACTTTCCCCCTATGTAACCCCCTATCCACGCTTTCTCATCACTTTCCCCTATGCAACTCTCTAACCAATCTTTCTCCTCACTTCCCCTATGTAACCCCCTATCCACTCTTCTATCACTCTCCCCTGTGCAACTCTCTAACCAATCTTTCTCATCACTTTCCCCTATGTAACCCCTATCCACGCTTTCTCATCACTTTCCCCTATGCAACTCTCTAACCACTCTTCTCCCTCACTTTCCCTATGTAACCCCCTATCCACTCTTTCTCATCACTTTCCCCTATGCAACTCTCTAACCAATCTTTCTCCTCACTTCCCCCTATGTAACCCCCTATCCACTCTTTCTCATCACTTTCCCCTATGCAACTCTCTAACCAATCTTTCTCCTCACTTTCCATGTGAACCCCTATCCACTCTTTCATCACTTTTCCCCTATGCAACTCTCTAACCACTCTTTCTCATCACTTTCCCTATGTAACCCCCTATCCAACGCTTTCATCACTTTCCCCTATGCAACTCTCTAACCAATCTTTCTCCTCACTTCCCCTATGTAACCCCCTATCCACTCTTTCTCATCACTTCTCTCTATGCAACTCTCTAATCCACTCTTCTCACCACTTCTACAACTCTATCCACTTCTTTCATCACTTTCCCTATGCAACTCTCTAACCACTCTTTCTCATCACTTTCCCCTATGTAACCCCCTATCCACGCTTTCTCATCACTTTCCTCATGCAACTCTCTAACCAATCTTTCTCCTCACTTCCCCTATGTAACCCCCTATCCACTCTTTCTCATCACTTTCCCCTATGCAACTCTCTAACCACTTTTCTCCTCACTTTCCCCTATGTAACTCCCCCTATCCACTCTTTCTCATCACTTTCCCCATGCAACTCCCTCTAACCACTCTTTCTCATCACTTTCCCCCATGTAACCCCCCTATCCACTCTTTCTCATCACTTTCCCCTATGTAACCCCCTATCCACGCTTTCTCATCACTTTCCCCATGCAACTCTCTAACCAATCTTTCTCTCCTCACTTCCCCTATGTAACCCCCTATCCACGCTTTCTCATCACTTTCCCCTATGCAACTCTCTAACCAATCTTTCTCCCTGCTACTCCCCTATGTAACCCCCTATCCACTCTTTCTCATCACTTTCCCTATGCAACTCCTTAACCACTCTTCTCCTCACTTTCCCCTATGTAACCCCCTATCCACTCTTTTCTCATCACTTTCCCCTATGTAACCCCCTATCCACTCTTTCTCATCACTTTCCCCTATGCAACTCTCTAACCACTCTTTCTCCCTCACTTTCCCCTATGTAACCCCCTATCCACTCTTTCTCATCACTTTCCCCTAAGTGTAACCCCCTATCCACGCTTTCTCATCACTTTCCCTATGCAACTCTAACCACCTTTCTCCCTCACTTCCCTATGTAACCCCCTATCCACCTTTTCTCATCACTTTCCCCTATGCAACTCCTTAACCAATCTTTCTCCTCACTTTCCCCTATGTAACCCCCTATCCACTCTTTCTCATCACTTTCCCCTATGCAACTCTCTAACCAATCTTTCTCCTCACTTCCCCTATGTAACCCCCTATCCACCCTTTTCATCACTTTCCCTATGCAACTCTCTAACCACTCTTTCTCATCACTTTCCCTATGTAACCCTATCCACGCTTTCATCACTTTCCTTTGCAACTCTCTAACCAATCTTTCTCCTCACTTCCCCATGTAACCCCCCCTATCCACCCTTTCTCATCACATTCCCCTATGCAACTCTCTAACCACTCTTTCTCATCACTTTCCCCAATGTAACCCCTTATCCACGCTTTCTCATCACTTTCCCCTATGCAACTCTCTAACCAATCTTCTCACTTCCCCTATGTAACCCCCTATCCACTCTTTCTCATCACTTTCCCCTATGCAACTCTCTAACCACTCTTTCTCATCACTTTCCTCATGTAACCCCCTATCCACTCTTTCTCATCACTTTCCCTATGCAACTCTCTAACCAGCCTTTCTCATCACTTTCCCCTATGTAACCCCCTATCCACGCTTTCTCATCACTTTTCCCCTATGCAACTCTCTAACCAATCTTTCTCCTCACTTCCCCTATGTAACCCCCTATCCACTCTTTCTCATCACTTTCCTCATGCAACTCTCTAACCACTCTTTCTCATCACTTTCCTCATGTAACCCCCTATCCACCCTTTCTCATCACTTTCCCCTGTGCAACTCTCTAACCAATCTTTCTCCTCACTTTCCCCCTATGTAACCCCCTATCCACTCTTCATCACTTTCCCCATGCAACTCTCAACCACTCTTCATCACTTTCCCCTATGTAACCCCCTATCCACTCTTTCTCATCACTTTCCTCATGCAACTCTCTAACCAATCTTTCTCCCTCACTTCCCCTATGTAACCCCCTATCCACTCTTTCTCATCACTTTCCCCTATGCAACTCTCTAACCACTCTTTCTCATCACTTTCCCCTATGTAACCCCCTATCCACGCTTTCTCTTCACTTTCCCCATGCAACTCTCTAACCAATCTTTCTCCTCACTTCCCCTATGTAACCCCCTATCCACCCTTTCTCATCACTTTCCCTATGCAACTCTCTAACCACTCTTTCTCCTCACTTTCCCCTATGTAACCCTCTATCCACCCTTTCTCATCACTTTCCCCTATGCAACTCTCTAACCACTCTTTCTCATCACTTTCCCCTATGTAACCCCCTATCCACGCTTTCTCATCACTTTCCCCTATGCAACTCTCTAACCAATCTTTCTCCTCACTTCCCCTATGTAACCCCCTATCTACTCTTTCTCATCACTTTCCCTGTGCAACTCTAACCACTCTTTCTCCTCACTTTCCTCTATGTAACCCCCTATCCACTCTTTCTCATCACTTTCCCTATGCAACTCTCTAACCACTCTTCTCCTCACTTTCCCCTATGTAACCCCCTATCCACTCTTTCTCATCACTTTCCCCTATGCAACTCTCTAACCACTCTTTCTCATCACTTTCCCCTATGTAACCCACTATCCACGCTTTCTCATCACTTTCCCCTATGCAACTCTCTAACCACTCTTTCTCATCACTTTCCCTATGTAACCCCCTATCCACGCTTTCTCATCACTTTCCCCTATGCAACTCTCTAACCAATCTTTCTCATCACTTTCCCTATGTAACCCCCTATCCACTCTTTCTCATCACTTTCCCCTATAACTCTCTAACCACTCTTTCTCATCACTTTCCCCTATGTAACCCCCTATCCACGCTTTCTCATCACTTTCCCCTATGCAACTCTCTAACCAATCTTTCTCATCACTTTCCCCTATGTAACCCCCTATCCACGCTTTCATCACTTTCCCCCTATGCAACTCTCTAACCACTCTTTCTCTCTCACTTCCCCTATGTAACCCCCTATCCACTCTTTCTCATCACTTTCCCTATGCAACTCTCTAACCACTCTTTCTCATCACTTTCCCCTATGTAACCCTATCCACTCTTTCATCACTTTCCCCTATGCAACTCTAACCACTCTTTCTCATCACTTTCCCCTATGTAACCCCCTATCCACTCTTCATCACTTTCCCTATGGCAACTCTCTAACCACTCTTTCTCCTCACTTTCCCCTATGTAACCCCCTATCCACCCTTTCATCACTTTCCCCTATGCAACTCTCTAACCACTCTTTTCTCCTCACTTTCCCCTATGTAACTCCCTATCCACCCTTTCTCATCACTTTCCCCTATGCAACTCTCTAACCAATCTTTCTCCTCACTTCCCCTATGTAACCCCCTATCCACCCTTTCTCATCACTTTCCCCTATGCAACTCTCTAACCAATCTTTCTTCCTCTCACTTTCCCCCATGTAACCCCCTATCCACCCTTTCTCATCACTTTCCTCATGTAACCCCCTATCCACCCTTTCTCATCACTTTCCCCTGTGCAACTCTCAACCAATCTTTCTCCTCACTTTCCCCTATGTAACCCCCTATCCACTTTTTCATCACTTTCCCCTATGCAACTCTCTAACCACTCTTTTCTCATCACTTTCCCCTATGTAACCCCCTATCCACTCTTCTCATCACTTTCCCCTATGCAACTCTCTAACCAATCTTTCTCCTCACTTCCCCTATGTAACCCCCTATCCACTCTTTCTCATCACTTTCCCCTATGCAATCCCCTAACCACTCTTTCTCATCACTTTCCCCTATGTAACCCCCTATCCACGCTTTCTCATCACTTTCCCCTATGCAACTCTCTAACCAATCTTTCTCCTCACTTCCCCATGTAACCCCCTATCCACCTTCTCATCACTTTCCCTTATGCAACTCTCTAACCACTCTTTCTCCTCACTTTCCCCTATGTAACCCCCTATCCACCCTTTCTCATCACTTTCCCCTATGCAACTCTCTAACCACTCTTTCTCATCACTTTCCCCTATGTGATTTTCTATCCACGCTTTCTCATCACTTTCCCCTATGCAACTCTCTAACCAATCTTTCTCCTCACTTCCCCTATGTAACCCCCTATCTACTCTTTCATCACTTTCCTGTGCAACTCTCTAACCACTCTTCTCCTCACTTTCCCCTATGTAACCCCCTATCCACTCTTTCTCATCACTTTCCCCTATGCAACTCTCTAACCACTCTTTCTCCTCACTTTCCCTATGTAACCCCCTATCCACTCTTTCTCATCACTTTCCCCTATGCAACTCTCTAACCACTCTTTCTCATCACTCTTCCCCATGTAACCCACTATCCACGCTTTCATCACTTTCCCCTATGCAACTCTAACCACTTTCTCATCACTTTCCCCTATGTAACCCTCTATCCACGCTTTCATCACTTTCCCCTATGCAACTCTCTAACCAATCTTTCTCATCACTTTCCCTATGTAACCCCCTATCCACTCCTTTTCTCATCACTTTCCCCTATGCAACTCTCTAACCACTCTTTCTCATCACTTTCCCCTATGTAACCCCCTATCCACGCTTTCTCATCACTCTTCCCCTATGCAATCCCCTAACTAATCTTTTCTCATCACTTTCCCCTATGTAACTCCCCTATCCACGCTTTCTCATCACTTTCCCCTATGCAACTCTCTAACCACTCTTCTCCTCACTTCCCCTATGTAACCCCCTATCCACTCTTTCTCATCACTTTCCTTAAGTAACCTCTAACCACTCTTCTCATCACTTTCCCCTATGTAACCCCCTATCCACTCTTTCTCATCACTTTCCTCATGCAACTCTCTAACCACTCTTTCTCATCACTTTCCCTATGTAACCCCCTATCCACTCTTTCTCATCACTTTCCCCTATGCAACTCTCTAACCACTCTTTCTCCTCACTTTCCCTATGTAACTCTCTATCCACCCTTTTCATCACTTTCCCTATGCAACTCTCTAACCACTCTTTCTCCTCACTTTCCCCTATGTAACCCCCTATCCACCCTTTCTCATCACTTTCCCCATGCAACTCTCTAACCAATCTTCTCCTCACTTCCCTATGTAACCCCCTATCCACCCTCATCACTTTCCCCTATGCAACTCTCTAACCAATCTTTCTCCTCACTTTCCCCTATGTAACCCCCTATCCACCCTTTCATCACTTTCCCCTATGCAACTCTCTAACCAATCTTTCTCCTCACTTCCCCTATGTAACCCCCTATCCACCCTCTTTCTCATCACTTTCCCCTATGCAACTCTCTAACCACTCTTCATCACTTTCCCCCTATGTAACCCCCTATCCACCCTTTCTCATCACTTTCCCCTATGCAACTCTCTAACCAATCTTTCTCCCTCACTTCCCCCTATGTACCCCCCTATCCACCCCCTTTCTCATCACTTTACCCTATGCAACTCTCTAACCACTCTTTCTCCTCACTTTCCCCTATGTAACCCCCTATCCACTCTTTCTCATCACTTTCCCCTATGCAACTCTCTAACCACTCTTCTCATCACTTTCCCCTATGTAACCCCCTATCCACTCTTTCTCATCACTTTCCCCATGCAACTCTCTAACCAATCTTTCTCCTCACTTTCCCCCTATGTAACCCCCCCTATCCACTCTTTCTCATCACTTTCCCCCTATGCAACTCTAACCAATCTTTCTCCTCACTTCCCCTATGTAACCCCCTATCCACTCTTTCTCATCACTTTCCCCTATGCAACTCTAACCACTCTTTCTCATCACTTTCCCCTATGTAACCCCCTATCCACTCTCTTTCTCATCACTTTCCCCCATGCAACTCTCTAACCACTCTTTCTCCTCACTTTCCCCTATGTAACCCCCTATCCACCCTTTCTCATCACTTTCCCCTATGCAACTCTCTCTAACCAATCTTCTCCTCACTTCCCCTATGTAACCCCCTATCCACCCTTTCTCATCACTTTCCCCTATGCAACTCTCTAACCACTCTTTCTCATCACTTTCCTCATGTAACCCCCCCCTATCCACTCTTTCATCACTTTCCCCTATGCAACTCTCTAACCACTCTTTCTCATCACTTTCCCCCTATGTAACCCCCTATCCACCCTTTCTCATCACTTTCCCCTATGCAACTCTCTAACCACTCTTTCTCCTCACTTTCCCCTATGTAACCCTATCCACACGCTTTCTCATCACTTTCCCCTATGCAACCTCTCTAACCAATCTTTCTCCTCACTTCCCCTATGTAACCCCCTATCCACCCTTTTCATCACTTTCCCCTATGCAACTCTCAACCACTCTTTCTCCCTCACTTTCCCCTATGTAACCCCCCATCCACCCTTTCATCACTTTCCTCATGCAACTCTCTAACCACTCTTTTCCTCACTTTCCCCTATGTAACCCCCTATCCACTCTTTCTCATCACTTTCCCCTATGCAACTCTCTAACCACTCTTTCTCATCACTTTCCCCTATGTAACCCCCTATCCACGCTTTCATCACTTTCCCCTATGCAACTCTCTAACCAATCTTTCCCTCACTTCCCCCATGTAACCCCCTATCCACTCTTTCTCATCACTTTCCTCATGCAACTCTCTAACCAATCTTTCTCCTCACTTTCCCCTATGCAACTCCCTATCCACTCTTTCTCATCACTTTCCCCTATGCAATCCCCAACCACTCTTTCTCCCTCACTTCCCCTATGTAACCCCCTATCCACGCTTTCTCATCACTTTCCCCTATGCAACTCTCTAACCAATCTTTCTCCTCACTTTCCCCTATGTAACCCCCTATCCACTCTTTCTCATCACTTTCCCCTATGCAACTCTCTAACCACTCTTCATCACTTTCCTCTATGTAACCCCATCCACTCTTTCTCATCACTTTCCCCTATGCAACTCTCAACCAATCTTTCTCCTCACTTCCCTATGTAACCCCCTATCCACTCTTCTCATCACTTTCCTCTATGCAACTCTCTAACCAATCTTTCTCCTCACTTTCCCCTATGTAACCCCCTATCCACTCTTTCTCATCCCACTTTCCCCTATGCAACTCTCTTAACCACTCTTTCTCCCTCACTTCCCTCTATGCAACTCTCTATCCACTCTTTCTCATCACTTTCCCCTATGCAACTCTCTAACCACTCTTTCTCATCACTTCCCTATGTAACCCCCTATCCACTCTTTTCCTCATCACTTTCCCCTATGCAACTCTCTAACCACTCTTTCTCATCACTTTCCCCTATGTAACCCCCTATCCACCCTTTCTCATCACTTTCCCCTATGCAACTCTCTAACCACTCTTTCTCCTCACTTCCCCTATGTAACCCCCTATCCACTCTTTCATCACTTTCCCCTATGCAACTCTCTAACCACTCTTTTCTCATCACTTTCCCCTATGTAACCCCCTATCCACCCTTTCTCATCACTTTCCCCTATGCAACTCTCTAACCATTCTTTCTCATCACTTTCCCCTATGTAACCCCCTATCCACTCTTTTTCATCACTTTCCCCTCTATGCAACTCTCTAACCACTCTTTCTCATCACTTTCCCCTATGTAACCCCCTATCCACGCTTTCTCATCACTTTCCCCTATGCAACTCTCTAACCAATCTTTCTCCTCACTTCCCTATGTAACCCCCTATCCACTCTTTCTCATCACTTTCCCCTATGCAACTCTCTAACCACTCTTTCATCACTTTCCCCTATGTAACCCCTATCCACGCTTTCTCATCACTTTCCCCTATGCAACTCTCTAACCAATCTTTCTCCTCACTTTCCCCTATGTAACCCCCTATCCACTCTTTCTCATCACTTTCCCCTATGCAATCCCCTAACCACTCTTTCTCCTCACTTCCCCTATGTAACCCCCCCTATCCACGCTTTCCCTTCACTTTCCCCTATGCAACTCTCTAACCAATCTTTCTCCTCATAATTTCCCTATGTAACCCCCCTATCCACTCTTTCTCATCACTTTCCCCTATGCAAATCCCCTTAACCACTCTTTCTCATCACTTTCCCCATGTAACCCTTATCCACCTCTTTCTCATCACTTTCCCTATGCAACCTCATCCACTCTTTCTCATCACTTTCCCCTATGTAACCCCCTATCCACGCTTTCATCACTTTCCTATGCAACTCTTCATGAATCTTCTCCTCACTTTCCCTATGTAACCCCTATCTACTCTTTCATCACTTTCCCTATGCAACTCTCTAACCAATCTTTCTCCTCACTTTCCCCATGTAACCCCCTATCCACTCTTTCATCACTTCCATGCAACCTCTAACCACTCTTTCTCATCACTTTCCCTCATTTAACCCCCTATCCACGCTTTCACCACTTCTTCCATGCAACTCTCTAACGAATCTTCTCCTCACTTTCCCCATGTAACCCCCTATCCACTCTTTCTCATCACTTTCCCTATGCAATCCCCTGTCTGGACGTGCCATCACTTTCCCTATGTAACCCCCTATCCACGCCTTTCTCATCACTTTCCCTATGCAACTCTCTAACCAATCTTTCTCCTCACTTTCCCCATGCAACCCCCCTATCCACTCTTTCTCATCACTTTCCCCCTATGCAACTCTCTAACCAATCTTTCTCCTCACTTCCCCCCTATGTAACCCCCTATCCACTCTTTCTCATCACTTTCCCCTATGCAACTCTCTAACCACTCTTTCTCCTCACTTTCCCTCATGTAACCCCTATCCACTCTTTCTATCACTTTCCCCTATGCAATCCCCTAACCAATCTTCTCCCTTACCTTTCCCCTATGTAACCCCCTATCCACGCTTTCTCATCACTTTCCCCTATGCAACTCTCTAACCAATCTTTTCCTCACTTTCCCCTATGTAACCCCTATCTACTCTTCTCATCACTTTCCCCTATGCAACTCTCTAACCAATCTTTCTCCCCTCACTTTCCCTATGTAACCCCGTATCCACTCTTTCTCATCACTTTCCCCTATGCAACTCTCTAACTATCCTTTTTCATCACTTTCCTATGTAACCCCCTATCCACGCTTTCTCATCACTTTCCCTATAACCCTCTAACCAATCTTCTCCTCACTTTCCCCTATGTAACCCCCTATCCACTCTTCTCTCATCACTTTCCCCTATGCAACTCTCTAACCACTCTTTTCTCATCACTTTCCCCATGTAACCCTCAACCACGTCATCACTTTCCCTATGCAACTCTCTAACCAATCTTTCCTCACTTTCCCCTATGTAACCCCCCTATCCACTCTTTCTCATCACTTTCCCTATGCAACTCTCTAACCAATCTTTCTTCCTCACTTCCCCTATGTAACCCCCTATCCACTCTTTCTCATCACTTTCCCTATGCAACTCTCTAACCACTCTTTCTCCTCACTTTCCTCCATGTACTCTCATCCGTCTCTTTTCCTTCTCTCTCTCTTTCTCATCACTTTCCCCTATGCAACTCTCTAACCACTCTTTCTCATCACTTTCCCCATGTAACCCCCTATCCACGCTTTCTCATCACTTCTCTCATGCAACTCTCTAACCAATCTTTCTCCCCTCACTTTCCCCTATGTAACCCCCTATCCACTCTTTCTCATCACTTTCCCCTATGCAACTCTCTAACCACTCTTTCTCATCACTTTCCCTATGTAACCCCCTATCCACGCTTTCTCATCACTTTCCCTATGCAACTCCCTAACCAATCTTCTCCCCACTTCCCCTATGTAACCCCCTATCCACATCCCCTTTCTCATCACTTTCCCTATGCAACTCTTCTAAACTAATCTTTCTCCTCACTTCCCCTATGTAACCCCTATCCACTCTTTCTCATCACTTTCCCCTATGCAACTCTCTAACCAATCTTTCTCCCTCACTTTCCCTATGTAACCCCCTATCCACTCTTTCTCATCACTTTCCCTATGCAACTCTCTAACCAATCTTTCTCCTCACTTTCCCCATGTAACCCCCCTATCCACTCTTTCTCATCACTTTCCCCTATGCAACTCTCTAACCACTCTTCTCATCACTTTCCCCATGTAACCCCCCCTATCCACGCTTTCTCATCACTTTCCCCTATGCAACTCTCTAACCAATCTTTCTCCCTCACTTCCCCTATGTAACCCCCTATCCACCCTTTCTCTCATCACTTTCCCTATAAACTCTCTCTAACCAATCTTTCTCCTCACTTCCCCCTATGTAACCCCCTATCCACCTCTCTTCTTTCTCATCACTTCCCTCTAAACTCTCTAACCAATCTTTCTCCTCACTTTCCCCTATGTAACCCCCTATCCACTCTTCATCACTTTCCCCTATGCAACTCTCTAACCAATCTTCTCCTCACTTTCCCTATGTAACCCCCTATCCACTCTTTCTCATCACTTTCCCCATGCAACTCTCTAACCACTTTTCTCCTCACTTCCCCTATGTAACCCCTATCCACGCTTTCATCACTTTCCCATGCAACTCTCTAACCAATCTTCTCCTCACTTTCCCCTATGTAACCCCCTATCCACTCTTCTCTCTATCACTTTCCCCTATGCAACTCTCTAACCACTCTTTCTCCTCACTTCCCCTATGCATCCCCTATCCACTCTTTCTCTCATCACTTTCCCCATGCAACCTCTAACCAATCTTTCTCCTCACTTTCCCTATGTAACCCCCTATCCACTCTTCTCATCACTTTCCCCTATGCAACTCTCTAACCACTCTTCTCCTCACTTCCCTATGTAACCCCCTATCCACTCTTCTCTCATCACTTTCCCTATGCAACTCTCTAACCAATCTTCTCCTCACTTTCCCTATGTAACCCCCTATCCACTCTTTCTCATCACTTTCCCCTATGCAACTCTGTCAACTAATCTTTCCCTACTTTCCTATGTAACCCCCTATCCACTCTTTCTCATCACTTTCCCCTATGCAACTCTCTAACCACTCTTCTCATCACTTTCCCCTATGTAACCCCCTATCCACG
>JBBBDQ010010290.1:0-22787 GCA_037127315.1 Ascarosepion bandense
CAACTCTGCCCCACACATAATAATCAATGGGGTTTCAGTCTGGGCAGGTGGGTAGCCATATGTAAGTGGTGATGTGCTGCCATAATCCTTTGCCTTCAGTTCATCTTTGATATTACAAGGAGTTTTGTTGGTCTCACTCAACTCTGCCCCACATAATGATCAATGGGGTTTCACAGTCTGGGCAGGTAGGTAGCCTACACATATGTAAGTGGTGATGTGCTGCCATAATCCTTGCCTTCAGTTCATCTTTGATGTACAAGGAGTTTTGTTGGTCTCTCACTCAACTCTGCCCCACACATAATAATCAATGGGGTTTCAGTCTGGGCAGGTAGGTAGCCATATGTAAGTGGTGATGTGCTGCCCATAATCATACCTTCAGTTCATCTTTGATATTACAAGGAGTTTTGTTGGTCTCTCACTCAACTCTGCCCCACACATAATAATCAATGAGGGTTTCAGTCTGGGCAGGTAGGTAGCCATATGCACGTGGTGATGTGCTGCCATAATCCTTGCCTTCAGTTCATCTTTGATATTACAAGGAGTTTTGTTGGTCTCTCCATCAACTCTGCCCCCACATAATGATCAATGGGGTTTCAGTCTGGGCAGGTAGGTAGCCATATGTAAGTGGTGATGTGCTGCCCATAATCCTTTGCCTTCAGTTCATCTTTGATGTCTGAGAGTTTGTTGGTCTCTCACTCAACTCTGCCCATAATCAATGGGGTTTCTGGTCTGGGCAGGTAGGTAGCCATATGTAAGTGGTGATGTGCTGCCACTTAATCCTTGCTTCCAGTTCATCTTTGATATTACAAGGAGTTTTTGGTCTCTCTCACTCAACTCTGCCCCATAATAATCAATGGGGTTTCAGTCTGGGCAGGTAGGTAGCCATATGTAAGTGGTGATGTGCTGCCATAATCCTTGCCTTCAGTTCATCTTTGATATTACAAGGAGTTTGTTAATGCACTCTCACTCAACTCTGCCCCACACACTCCAATCAATGGGGTTTCAGTCTGGGCAGGTAGGTAGCCATATGTAAGTGGTGATGTGCTGCCATAATCACTTGCCTTCAGTTCATGTTTGATATTACAAGGAGTTTTGTTGGTCTCTCACTCCAACTCTGCCCCACACATAATGATCAATGGGGTTTCAGTCTGGGCAGGTAGGTAGCCATATGTAAGTGGTGATGTGCCATAAATCATGCCCTTCAGTTCATCTTTGATATTACAAGGGTTTTGTTGGTCTCTCACTCCAACTCTGCCCCACATAATAATCAATGGGGTTTCAGTCTGGGCAGGTAGGTAGCCATGTATGTAAGTGGTGATGTGCTGCCATAATCCTTGCCTTCAGTTCATCTTTGATATTACAAGGAGTTTTTGTTGGTCTCACTCAACTCTGCCCCACACATAATGATCAATGGGGTTTCAGTCTGGGCAGGTAGGTAGCCATATGTAAGTGGTGATGTACCCATAATCCTTGCCTTCAGTTCATCTTTGATATTACAAGGAGTTTTGTTGGTCTCTCCTCAACTCTGCCCCACACATAATAATCAATGGGGTTTCAGTCTGGGCAGGTAGGTAGCCATATGTAAGTGGTGATGTGTATAATCCTTGCCTTCCAGTTCATCTTTGATGTTACAAGGAGTTTTGTTGGTCTCTCACTCAACTCTGCCTGGCAGTCAATGGGGTTTCAGTCTGGGCAGGTAGGTAGCCATATGTAAGTGGTGATGTGCTGCCATAATGTACCTTCAGTTCTCATCTTTGATATTACAAGGAGTTTTGTTGGTCTCTTTTCCTCACTCAACTGCCCCACATAATAATCAATGGGTTTCAGTCTGGGCAGGTAGGTAGCCATATGTAAGTGGTGATGTGCTGCCATAATCCTTGCCTTCCAGTTCATCTTTGATATTACAAGGAGTTTTGTTGGTCTCTCACTCAACTCTGCCCCACACATAATGATCAATGGGGTTTCAGTGGGCAGGTAGGTAGCCATATGTAAGTGGTGATGTGCTGCCATAATCCTTGCCTTCAGTTCATCTTTGATATTACAAGGGAGTTTGTTGGTCTCTCACTCAACTCTGCCCCACACATAATAATCAATGTTTTCCAGTCTGGACAGGTAGGTAGCCATATGTAAGTGGTGATGTGCTGCCATAATCACCTTCAGTTCATCTTTGATATTACCAAGGAGTTTTGTTGGTCTCTCACTCAACTCTGCCCCACATAATAATCAATGGGGTTTCAGTCTGGGCAGGTAGGTAGCCATATGTAAGTGGTGATGTGCTGCCATAATCCTTGCCTTCCAGTTCATCTTTGATATTACAAGGAGTTTTGTTAGGGTCTCTGCTCAACTCTGCCCCACATAATATTCAATGGGGTTTCAGTCTGGGCAGGTAGGTAGCCATGTGTAAGTGGTGATGTGCTGCCATAATCCTTGCCTTCAGTTCATCTTTGATATTACAAGGAGTTTGTTGGTCTCTCACTCAACTCTGCCCCCATAATAATCAATGGGGTTTCAGTCTGGGCAGGTAGGTAGCCATATGTAAGTGAGAGTGTACTTACAATCTTGCCTTCAGTTCATCTTTGATATTTAAAGGAGTTTTATTGTGGTCTCTCACTCAACTCTGCCCCACATAATGATCAATGGGGTTTCAGTCTGGGCAGGTAGGTAGCCATATGTAAGTGGTGATGTGCTGCCATGTCCTTGCCTTCAGTTCATCTTTGATATTACAAGGAGTTTTGTTTGGTCTCTCACTCAACTCTGCCCCACACATAATGATCAATGGGGTTTCAGTGGACAGGTAGGTAGCCATATGTAAGTGGTGATGTGCCATAATCCTTGCCTTCAGTTCATCTTTGATATTACAAGGAGTTTGTTGGTCTCTCATAACTCTGCCCCCACCGCAATAATCAATGGGGTTTCAGTCTGGGCAGGTAGGTAGCCATATGTAAGTGGTGATGTGCTGCATAATCCTTGCCTTCAGTTCATCTTTGATATTACAAGGAGTTTTGTTGGTCTCTCACTCAACTCTGCCCCACACATAATGATCAATGGGGTTTCAGTCTGGGCAGGTAGGTAGCCATATGTAAGTGGTGATGTGCTGCCATCCTTGCCTTCAGTTCATCTTTGATATTACAAGGTTGTTCTCCGCTCAACTCTGCCCCACACATAATAATCAATAGGGTTTCAGTCTGGGCAGGTAGGTAGCCATATGTAAGTGGTGATGTGCTGCCATAATCCTTGCCTTCAGTTCATCTTTGATATTACAAGGAGTTTTGTTGGTCTCTCACTGTGTCTGCCCCCACATAATAATCAATGGGGTTTCAGTCTGGACAGGTAGGTAGCCATGTGTAAGTGGTGATGTGCTGCCACATAATCCTTGCCTTCAGTTCATCTTTGATATTACAAGGAGTTTTGTTGGTCTCTCACTCAACTCTGCCCCATAATAATCAATGGGGTTTCAGTCCAGGCAGGTAGGTAGCCATATGTAAGTGGTGATGTGCCATAATCCTTGCCTTCAGTTCATCTTTGATATTACAAGGAGTTTTGTTGGTCTCTCCTCGCTCAGCCCCACATAATAATCAATGGGGTTTCCAGTCTGGACAGGTAGGTAGCCATATGCAGGCTGGTGATGTGCTGCATAATCCTTGCCTTCAGTTCATCTTTGATATTACAAGGAGTTTTGTTGGTCTCTCACTCAACTCTGCCCCACACATAATAATCAATGGGGTTTCAGTCTGGACAGGTAGGTAGCCATATGTAAGTGGTGATGTGCTGCCATAATCCTTGCCTTCAGTTCATCTTTGATATTACCAAGGGTTTTGTTGGTCTCTCCCACTCAACTCTGCCCCACACATAATAATCAATGGGGTTTCAGTCTGGGCAGGTAGGTAGCCATATGTAAGTGGTGATGTGCTGCCATAATCCTTGCCTTCAGTTCATCTTTGATATTACAAGGAGTTTTGTTGGTCTCAACACTCAACTCTGCCCCACACATAATAATCAATGAGTTTCAGTCTGGACAGGTAGGTAGCCATATGTAAGTGGTGATGTGCTGCCATAATCCTTGCCTTCAGTTCATCTTTGATGTACAAGGAGTTTTGTTGGTCTCTCACTCAACTCTGCCCCACACATAATAATCAATGAGTTTCCAGTCTGGACAGGTAGGTAGCATGAGGGTGATGTGCTGCCATAATCCTTGCCTTCAGTTCATCTTTGATATTACAAGGAGTTTTGTTGGTCTCTCACTCAACTCTGCCCCACACATAATAATCAATGGGGTTTCAGTCTGGACAGGTAGGTAGCCATATGTAAGTGGTGATGTGCTGCCACTTAATCCTTGCCTTCAGTTCTGTCTTTGATATTACAAGGTTTTGTTGGTCTCTCACTCAACTCTGCCCCACACATAATAATCAATGGGGTTTTCAGTCTGGACAGGTAGGTAGCCATATGTAAGTGGTGATGTGCTGCCATAATCCTTGCCTTCAGTTCATCTTTGATATTACAAGGAGTTTGTTGGTCTCTCACTCAACTCTGCCCCACACATAATAATCAATGGGGTTTCAGTCTGGACAGGTAGGTAGCCATGAAATTGGTGATGTGCTGCCATAATCCTTGCCTTCAGTTCATCTTGGTCATACAAGGAGTTTTGTTGGTCTCTCCTCAACTCTGCCCCACACATAATAATCAATGGGGTTTCAGTCTGGACAGGTAGGTAGCCATATGTAAGTGGTGATGTGCTGCCATAATCCTTGCCTTCCAGTTCATCTTTGATATTACAAGGAGTTTTTGTTGGTCTCTCCTCAACTCACACACATAATAATCAATGGGGTTTCAGTCTGGGCAGGTAGGTAGCCATATGTAAGTGGTGATGTGCTGCCATAATCCTTGCCTTCAGTTCATCTTTGATATTACAAGGAGTTTTTTGTTGGTCTCTCACTCAACTCTGCCCCACACATAATAATCAATGGGGTTTCAGTCTCTGGACAGGTAGGTAGCCATATGTAAGTGGTGATGTGCTGCCATAATCCTTGCCTTCAGTTCATCTTTGATATTACAAGGAGTTTTGTTGGTCTCTCACTCATCTGCCCCACACATAATAATCAATGGGGTTTCAGTCTGGACAGGTAGGTAGCCATATGTAAGTGGTGATGTGCCATAATCCTTGCCTTCAGTTCATCTTTGATATTACAAGGAGTTTTGTTGGTCTCTCACTCAACTCTGCCCCACACATAATAATCAATGGGGTTTCAGTCTGGACAGAGTAGGTAGCCATATGTAAGTGGTGATGTGCTGCCATAATCCTTGCCTTCCAATTTCATCTTTGATAGTGTACAAGGAGTTTTTGTTGGTCTCTCACTCAACTCTGCCCCACACATAATAATCAATGGGGTTTCAGTCTGGACAGGTAGGTAGCCATATGTAGTGGTGATGTGCTGCCATCCTTGCCTTCCAGTTCATCTTTGATATTACAAGGTTTGTTGGTCTCTCACTCAACTCTGCCCCACACATAATCAATGGGGTTTCAGTCTGGGCAGGTAGGTAGCCATATGGTGGTGATGTGCTGTAATCCTTGCCTTCCATCTTTGATATTACAAGGAGTTTTGTTGGTCTCTCACTCAACTCTGCCCCACACATAATAATCAATGGGGTTTCAGTCTGGACAGGTAGGTAGCCACTATGTAAGTGGTGATGTGCTGCCATAATCCTTGCCTTCAGTTCATCTTTGATATTACAAGCGTTTTGTTGGTCTCTCACTCAACTCTGCCCCACACATATCCAATGGGGTTTCAGTCTGGACAGGTAGAGTAGCCACATATGTAAGTGAGTGTGCCATAATCCTTGCCTTCAGTTCATCTTTGATATTACAAGGGTTTGTTGGTCTCTCCTCAACTCTGCCCCACATAATATTAGGAGTTTTCCAGTCTGGACAGGTAGGTAGCCATATGTAAGTGGTGATGTGCTGCCATAATCCTTGCCTTCAGTTCATCTTTGATATTACAGAGTTTTGTTGGTCTCTCACTCAACTCACCCACTGTGTCAATGGGGTTTCAGTCTGGACAGGTAGGTAGCCATATGTAAGTGGTGATGTGCTGCCATAATCCTTGCCTTCTGAGTTCATCTTTGATATTACAAGGAGTTTGTTGGTCTCTCACTCAACTCTGCCCCCACACACTCTCAATAATCAATGGGGTTTCAGTCTGGACAGGTAGGTAGCCATATGTAAGTGGTGATGTGCTGCCGCAATCCTTGCCTTCAGTTCTCTTTGATATTACAAGGGTTTTGTTGGTCTCTCACTCAACTCTGCCCCACACATAATAATCAATGGGGTTTCAGTCTGGACAGGTAGGTAGCCATATGTAAGGGGGTGATGTGCTGCCATAATCTTTGCCTTCAGTTCATCTTTGATATTACAAGGAGTTTTGTTGGTCTCTCAACTCTGCCCCACACACCAATAATCAATGGGGTTTTCAGTCTGGACAGGTAGGTAGCCATATGTAAGTGGTGATGTGCTGCCATAATCCTTGCCTTCAGTTCATCTTTGATATTCTGAGGTTTTGTTGGTCTCTCACTCAACTCTGCCCCACACATAATAATCAATGGGGTTTCAGTCTGGGCAGGTAGGTAGCCTTAGCAGGGAGTGATGTGCTGCCATAATCTGCTTCTTTAGTTTATCTTTGATATTGAGAGTTTTGTTAGTCTCACTCAACTCTGCCCCACACATAATAATCAATGGGGGTTTTCAGTCTGGGCAGGTAGGTAGCCATATGTAAGGGGTGATGTGCTGCCATAATGTTTGCCTTCAGTTCATCTTTGATATTACAAGGAGTTTTGTTGGTCTCTCACTCAACTCTGCCCATAATAATCAATGGGAGGTTTCAGTCTGAACAGGTAGGTAGCCATATGTAAGGGGTGATGTGCTGCCATAATCCTTGCCTTTAGTTTATCTTTGATATTACAAGGAGTTTTGTTGGGTCTCTCACTCATCTGCCCCACACATAATAATCAATGGGGTTTCAGTCTGGGCAAGGGTAGGTAGCCATATGTAAGGGGTGATGTGCTGCCATAATGTTTGCCTTCAGTTCTGTCTTTGATATTACAAGGGAGTTTTGTTGGTCTCTCACTGTCAACTCTGCCCCACACATAATAATCAATGGGGTTTCAGTCTGGGCAGGTAGGTAGCCATATGTAAGTGGTGATGTGCTGCCATAATCCTTGCCTTCAGTTCATCTTTGATATTAAGGGGTTTTGTTGGGGTCTCTCCACTCAACTCTGCCCAACATAATAATCAATGGGGTTTCAGTCTGGGCAGGTAGGTAGCCATATGTAAGTGGTGATGTGCTGCCATAGTATGCCCTTCAGTTCATCTTTGATATTACAAGGAGTTTTGTTGGTCTCTGCTCAACTCTGCCCCACACATAATAATCAATGGGGTTTCAGTCTGAGCTGGAGTGAGTGGCCATATGTAAGTGGTGATGTGCTGCCATAATCCTTGCCTTCAGTTCATCTTTGATGTCTTACAGGAGTTTGTTGGTCTCTCCTCAACTCTGCCACATAATCAATAGGGTTTCAGTCTGGGCAGGTAGGTAATAACATACTAGTGGTGATGTGCTGCCATAATCCTTGCCTTCAGTTCATCTTTGATATTACAAGGAGTTTTGTTGGTCTCTCCTCAACTCTGCCCCACACATAATAATCAATGGGGTTTCAGTCTGGGCAGGTAGGCAGCATATGTGGTAGTGATGTGCTGCCATAATCTACTTCTTCAGTTCATCTTTGGTATTACAAGGAATTTTGTTGGTCTCTCCTCGCTCTGCCACATAATAATCAATGGGAGGACAGTCTGGGCAGGTAGGTAGCCATATGTAAGGGGTAGGTAGCTGCCATAATGTTTGCACCCTTCAATCTTTGATATTCTGAGAGTTTTGTTGGTCTCTCCTCGCTCTGCCCCACATAATAATCAAGGGGGTTTCAGTCTGGGCAGGTAGGTAGCCATATGTAGGGGTAGTGGCTGCCTGCTAATCTTGCCTTTAGTTTATCTTTGATATTACCAAGAAGAGTTTTGTTGGTCTCTCACTCAACTCTGCCCCACACATAATAATCAATGGGGTTTCAGTCTGGATGGGTAGGTAGCCATATGTAAGGGTGATGTACTGTATAATCCGCACCAGTTCATCTTTGGTAACCACCAAAGGTTTGTTGGTCTCTGTCAACTCTGCCCCACATAATAATCAATGCAAGTTTCAGTCTGGGCAGGTAGGTAGCCACATATGTAAGGGGTGATGTGCTGCCATAATGTTTGCCTTCAGTTCATCTTTGATATTACAAGGGAGTTTTGTGGTCTCTCACTCAACTCTGCCCCACACATAATAATCAAGGGGTTTTCAGTCTGGACAGGTAGGTAGCCATATGTAACAGTGGTGATGTGCTGCCTGTAATCCTTGCCTTCAGTTCATCTTTGATATTACAAGGAGTTTTGTTGGTCTCTCACTCAACTCTGCCCCACACCTGTGTCAAGAGGTTTCTTGTTCTGGGCAGGTAGGTAGCCATATGAGGAGTGATGTGCTGCCATAATCCTTGCCTTCAGTTCATCTTTGAAACAATATTACAAGGAGTTTTCTTGTTGGTCTCTCACTCAACTCTGCCCCCACATAATAATCAAGGGGTTTCAGTCTGGACAGGTAGGTATTATGCATATGTAAGTGGTGATGTGCTGTGCCATAATCCTTTATTCAGTTCATCTTTGATATTACAAGGAGTTTTATTGGTCTCTGCTCAACTCTGCCCCACACATAATAATCAGGGGTTTCAGTCTGGACAGGTAGGTAGCCATATGTAAGTAGTGATGTGCTGCCATAATCCTTGCCTTCCAGTTCATCTTTGATATTACAAAGGAGTTTTGTTGGTCTCTCACTCAACTCTACTTACATAATAATCAAGGGGGTTTCAGTCTGGACACAGGTAGGTAGCCATATGTAAGTGGTGATGTGCTGCCCATAATCCTTGCCTTTAGTTCATCTTTGATATTACAAGGAGTTTGTTGGTCTCACTCAACTCTGCCCCACATAATGTCAAGGGGTTTCAGTCTGGACAGGTAGGTAGCCACATATGTAAGTGGTGATGTGCTGCATCCTTGCCTTCAGTTCATCTTTGGTCATACAAGGAGTTTTGTTGGTCTCTCCCTCCAGCTCTGCCCCCACATAATAATCAAGGGGTTTCATTCCTGGACAGGTAGGTAGCCATGTAAAGGGTGATGTGCTGCCCTGCATCTGTGCCTTCAGTTCATCTTTGATATTACAAGGAGTTTTGTTGGTCTCTCCCATGTTCTGCCCCACATAATAATCAAGGGGTTTCAGTCTGGACAGGTAGGTAGCCATATGTGTAAGTGGTGATGTGCTGCCATAATCCTTGCCTTCAGTTCATCTTTGATATTACAAGGAGTTTTGTTGGTCTCTCACTCAACTCTGCCCCACATAATCAAGGGGGTTTCAGTCTGGACAGGTAGGTAGCCATATATGTAAGTGGTGATGTGCTGCCATAATCACTTGCTAAGTTCATCTTTGATATTACAAGGAGTTTTGTTGGTCTCATAGCTCTTCCCACATAATAATCAGGGGTTTCAGTCTGGACAGGTAGGTAGCCATATGTAAGTGGTGATGTGCTGCCATAATCCTTCAGTTCATCTTTGATATTACAAGGAGTTTGTTGGTCTCTCACTCAACTCTGCCCCACATAATAATCAAGGGGTTTCAGTCTGGACAGGTAGGTAGCCATATGTAAGTAGTGGTGATATTTTCTGTAATCCTTGCCTTCAGTTCATCTTTGATATTACAAGGAGTTTGTTGGTCTCTCTCACTCAACTCTGCCCCCACTACATAATAATCAAGGGAGTTTCATTCTGGGCAGGTAGGTAGCCATATGTAAGGGGTGATGTGCTGCCATAATCCTTGCCTTCAGTTCATCTTTGATCGCCTGAGGTTTGTTGTTGGTCTCTCACTTAACTCTTTACATAATAATCAGGGAGTTTTCATTTCTGGGCAGTGGGTAGCCATATAAGGGTGATGTGCTGCCATAATCTTTGCCTTCAGTTCATCTTTGATATTACAAGGAGTTTTGTTGGTCTCTCACTCAACTCTGCCCCACATAATAATCAAGGGGGTTTCAGTCTGGGCAGGTAGGTAGCCATATGTAAGGGGTGATGTGCTGCCATAATCTTTGCCTTCGTTCATCTTTGATATTACAAGGAGTTTTGTTGGTCTCTCACTCAACTCTGCCTGTCATCAATGGGGTTCAGTCTGGACAGGTAGGTAGCCATATGTAAGTGGTGATGTGCCATAATCCTTACTTCAGTTCATCTTTGATATTACAAGGAGTTTGTTGGTCTCCTCACTCAACTCTGCCCCACACATAATCAAGGGGTTTCAGTCTGGACAGGTAGGTAGCCATATGTAGGGGTGATGTGCTGCCCATAATCTTTACCTTCAGTTCATCTTTGATATTACAGAGTTTTGTTGGTCTCTCACTCAACTCTGCCCCACACATAATCAATGGGGTTTCAGTCTGGACAGGTAGGTAGCCATAACAAGTGGTGATGTGCTGCCATAATCACTTGCCTTCAGTTCATCTTTGATATTACAAGGAGTTTTGTTGGTCTCTCCTCAACTCTGCCCCACACATAATAATCAAGGGGGTTTCAGTGGACAGGTAGGTAGCCATATGTAAGGGGTGATGTGCTGCCATAATCTTTGCCTTCAGTTCATCTTTGATATTACAAGGGAGTTTGTTGGTCTCTCACTCAACTCTGCCCCACACATAATCAAACAGGGTTTCAGTCTGGGCAGGTAGGTAGCATATGTAAGTGGTGATGTGCTGCTGCAATCCTTGCCTTCAGTTCATCTTTGATATTTACAAGGAGTTTTGTTGGTCTCTCACTCAACTCTGCCCACACATAATAATCAATGGGGTTCAGTCTGGGCAGGTAGGTAGCCATGTAAGTGGTGATGTTGCTGCCATAATCCTTGCCTTCAGTTCATCTTTGATATTTGGGAAGTTTGTTGGTCTCTCACGCTCTGCCCACACATAATAATCAATGGGGTTTCAGTCTGGACAGGTAGGTAGCCATATGTAAGTGGTGATGTGCTGCCATAATCCTTGCCTTCAGTTCATCTTTGATATTACAGAGATTTTGTTGGTCTCTCCTCCCAACTCTGCCCACACATGTCATCAATGGGGTTTCAGTCTGGACAGGTAGGTAGCCATATGTAAGTGGTGATGTGCTGCTTGTAATCCTTGCTATTCAGTTCATCTTTAGTCTTCAAGGAGTTTTGTTGGTCTCTCACTCAACTCTGCACATAATAATCAATGGGGTTTCAGTCTGGACAGGTAGGTAGCCATATGTAGAGTAGTGATGTGCTGCCTTAATCCTTGCCTTCAGTTCATCTTTGATATTACAAGGAGTTTTGTTGGTCTCTCACTCAACTCTGCCCCACACCCAACCAATCAATGAGTTTCAGTCTGGATGGTGGGTAGCCATGTAAGTGGTGATGTGCCATAATCCTTACCTTCAGT
Organism: Ascarosepion bandense; assembly: GCA_037127315.1. Classification (NCBI taxonomy): domain Eukaryota; kingdom Metazoa; phylum Mollusca; class Cephalopoda; order Sepiida; family Sepiidae; genus Ascarosepion; species Ascarosepion bandense. The sequence continues at coordinate 11,563 of JBBBDQ010010290.1, forward strand.
TCATCTTTGATATTACAAGGAGTTTGTTGGTCTCTCACTCAACTCTGCCCCCACACGTAATGCAATGGGGTTTCAGTCTGGACAGGTGGCAGCCATATGTAAGTGGTGATGTGCTGCCATAATCCTTGCCTTCAGTTCATCTTTGATATTACAAAGGAGTTTTGTTGGTCTCTCACTCCAACTCTGCCTGTCATCAATGGGGTTTCAGTCTGGACAGGTAGGTAGCCATATGTAAGTGGTGATGTGCTGCCATAATCCTTGCCTTCAGTTCATCTTTGATATTACAAGGAGTTTTGTTGGTCTCTCACTCAACTCTGCCCCACACATAATAATCAATGGGGTTTCAGTCTGGACAGGTAGGTAGCCATATGTAAGTGGTGATGTGCCATAATCCTTGCCTTCAGTTCATCTTTGATATTACAAGGAGTTTTGTTGGTCTCTCACTCAACTCTGCCCACACATAATAATCAATGGGGTTTCAGTCTGGACAGGTAGGTAGCCATATGTAAGTGGTGATGTGCTGCCATAATCCTTGCCTTCAGTTCATCTTTGATATTACAAAGTTTTGTTGAGTCTCTCACTCAACTCTGCCCCACATAATAATCAATGGGGTTTCAGTCTGGACAGGTAGGTAGCCATATGTAGTGGTGATGTGCTGCCACATAATCTGTACCCTTCCCAGTTCATCTTTGATGTTAAGGAGTGCATTTGGTCTCTCACTCAACTCTGCCCCACACATAATAATCAATGGGTTTCAGTCTGGACAGGTAGGTAGCCATATGTAAGTGGTGATGTTGTATCTTACATAATCAGCACCTTCAGTTCTTTGATGTTAGGAGTTTTGTTGGTCTCTCACTCAACTCTGCCCCACACATAATAATCAGTAGGTTTCCAGTCTGGACAGGTAGGTAGCCATATGTAAGTGGGTGATGTGCTGCCGTAATCCTTGCCTTCAGTTCATCTTTGATATTACAAGGTTTTGTTGGTCTCTCACTCAACTCTGCCCCACATAATAATCAATGGGGTTTCAGTCTGGACAGGTGGGTAGCCATATGTAAGTGGTGATGTGCTGCCATAATCAACACCTTCAGTTCATCTTTGATATTACAAGGGTTTGTTGGTCTCTCACTCAACTCTGCCCCACACATAATAATCAATGGGGTTTCAGTCTGGACAGGTAGGTAGCCATATGTAAGTGGTGATGTGCTGCCATAATCCTTGCCTTCAGTTTGTCTTTGATATTACAAGGGTTTTGTTGGTCTCTGCTCAACTCTGCCCCACATAATCAATGGGGTTTCAGTCTGGACAGGTAGGTAGCCATATGTAAGTGGTGATGTGCTGCCATAATCCTTGCCTTCAGTTCATCTTTGACCACAAAGGAGTTTGTTGGTCTCTCACTCCAACTCTGCCCCACATAATAATCAATGGGGTTTCAGTCTGGACAGGTAGGTAGCCATATGTAAGTGAGTGATGTGCTGCCATAATCCTTGCCTTCAGTTCATCTTTGATATCTTCCATGAAGAGGTTTTGTTGGTCTCTCACTCAACTCTACACACAATAATCAATGGGGTTTCAGTCTGGACAGGTAGGTAGCCATATGTAAGTGGTGATGTGCTGCCATAATCCTTGCCCTTCAGTTCATCTTTGATATTACAAGGAGTTTTGTTGGGGTCTCTCACTCAACTCTGCCCCACACATAATAATCAATGGGGTTTTCAGTCTGGACAGGTAGGTAGCCATAAGTGGTGATGTGCTGCCATAATCCTTGCCTTCAGTTCATCTTTGATATTACTGAGAGTTTTGTTGGTCTCTCACTCAACTCTGCCCCACACACTAATAATCAATGGGAGTTCAGTCTGGACAGGTAGGTAGCATAAGTGGTGATGTGCTGCCATAATCCTTTTCAGTTCATCTTTGATATATTACCAAGAGTTTGTTCGGTCTCCATCATCTATACACTGTAATAATCAATAGGTTTTCAGTCTGGACAGGTAGGTAGCCATATGTAAGTGGTGATGTGCCATAATCACTTTGCCTTCAGTTCATCTTGATATTACAAGGAGTTTTGTTGGTCTCTCCTCCAACTCTGCCCCCACCTCTAATCAATGGGGTTTCAGTCTGGACAGGTGATGTATAAGTGGTGATGTGCTGCCATAATCCTTGCCTTCAGTTCATCTTTTGATATTACAAGGAGTTTTGTTGGTCTCTCACTCAACTCTGCCCCACACATAATAATCAGTAGGGTTTCAGTCTGGACAGGTAGGTAGCCATATGTAAGTGGTGATGTGCTGCCATAATCTTTGCCTTCAGTTCATCTTTGATATTACAAGGAGTTTTGTTGTGGTCTCTCACTCAACTCTGCCCCACATAATAATCAATGGGGTTTCAGTCTGGACAGGTAGGTAGCCATATGTAGGTGGTGATGTGCCATAATCCTTGCCTTCAGTTCTGTCTTTGATATTACAAGGGTTTTGTTGGTCTCTCACTCAACTCTGCCCACACATAATAATCAATGGGGTTTCAGTCTGGACAGGTAGGTAGCCATGTAAGTGGTGATGTGCTGCATAATCCTTGCCTTCAGTTCATCTTTGATGTTAAAGGAGTTTTGTTGGTCTCTCCTCACTCTGCCCCACATAATAATCAATGGGGTTTCAGTCTGGACAAGTGAGTGACCATATGTAAGTGGTAGTGTATTTACTGCCATAATCCTTGCCTTCAGTTCATCTTTGATATTACAAGGAGTTTGTTGGTCTCTCCTCAACTCTGCCCCACACTCAATAATCAATGGGGTTTCAGTCTTGGACCCAGGTAGGTAGCCATATGTAGTGGTGATGTGCTGCCATAATCACTTGCCTTCAGTTCATCTTTGATATTTAAAGGAGTTTGTTGGTCTGTCACTCAACTCTGCCCCACACCAATAATAATCAATGGGGTTTCAGTCTCTTGGACAGGTAGGTAGCCATATGTAAGTGAGTATGCTGCCATAATCCTTGCCTTCAGTTCATCTTTGATATTACAAGGGATTTTGTTGGTCTCTCCTCAGCCATGGCACACACATAATAATCAAGGGGTTTCAGTCTGGACAGGTAGGTAGCCATATGTAAGTGGTGATGTGCTGCCATATTCCTTGCCTTCAGTTCATCTTTGATATTACAAGGAGTTTGTTGGTCTCTGCTCAACTCTGCCCCACACATAATAATCAATGGGGTTTCAGTCTGGACAGGTGGGTAGCCATATGTAAGTGGTGATGTGCTGCCATAATCCTTGCCTTCAGTTCATCTTTGATATTGCAAGGAGTTTTGTTGGTCTCTCACTCAACTCTGCCCCACACATAATAATCAAGGGGTTTCAGTCTGGGCAGGTAGGTAGCCATATGTGAGGGTGATGTGCTGCCATAATCCTTGCCTTCAGTTCATCTTTGACCCAAAGAGTTTTGTTGGTCTCTCACTCAACTCTGCCCCACACATAATAATCAATGGGGTTTCAGTCTGGACAGGTAGGTAGCCATATGTAAGTGGTGATGTGCTGCCATAATCCTTGCCTTCAGTTCATCTTTGATATTACAAGGAGTTTTGTTGGTCTCTCACTCAACTCTGCCCCACATAATAATCAAGGGGTTTCAGTCTGGACAGGTAGGTAGCCATATGTAAGTGGTGATGTGCTGCCATAATCCTTGCCTTCAGTTCATCTTTGATATTACAAGGAGTTTGTTGGTCTCTCACTCCAACTCTCTGCCCCACACATAATAATCAAGGGGTTTCAGTCTGGACAGGTAGGTAGCCATGTGTAAGTGGTGATGTGCTGCCATAATCCTTGCCTTCAGTTCATCTTTGATATTACAAGGGTTTTGTTGGTCTCTCACTCAACTCTGCCCCACACATAATAATCAAGGGGGTTTCAGTCTGGGCAGGTAGGTAGCCATATGTAAGGGGTGATGTGCTGCCATAATCCTTGCCTTCAGTTCATCTTTGATATTACAAGGAGTTTTGTTGGTCTCTCACTCAACTCTGCCCCACACATAATAATCAATGGGGTTTCAGTCTGGACAGGTAGGTAGCCATATGTAAGTGGTGATGTGCTGCCATAATCCTTGCCTTCAGTTCATCTTTGATATTACAAGGAGTTTTGTTGGTCTCTCACTCAACTCTGCCCCACACATAATAATCAAGGGGGTTTCAGTCTGGACAGGTGAGTAGCCATATGTAAGTGGTGATGTGCTGCCATAATCCTTGCCTTCAGTTCATCTTTGATAATACAAGGAGTTTTGTTGGTCTCTCACTCAACTCTGCCCCACACATAATAATCAAGGGGGTTTCAGTCTGGACAGGTAGGTAGCCATATGTAAGTGGTGATGTGCTGCCATAATCCTTGCCTTCAGTTCATCTTTGATATTACAAGGAGTTTTGTTGGTCTCTCACTCAACTCTGCCCCGTAATAATCAAGGGGGGTTTCAGTCTGGACAGGTAGGTAGCCATATGTAAGTGGTGATGTGCTGCCATAATCCTTGCTTCAGTTCATCTTTGATATTACAAGGAGTTTTGTTGGTCTCTCACTCAACTCTGCCCCACACATAATAATCAATGGGGTTTCAGTCTGGACAGGTAGGTAGCCATATGTAAGTGGTGATGTGCTGCCATAATCCTTGCCTTCAGTTCATCTTTGATATTACAAGGAGTTTTGTTGGTCTCTCCTCAACTCTGCCCCACACATAATAATCAAGGGGGTTTCAGTCTGGACAGGTAGGTAGCCATATGTAAGTGGTGATGTGCTGCCATAATCCTTGCCTTCAGTTCATCTTTGATATTACAAGGAGTTTGTTGGTCTCTCACTCAACTCTGCCCACACATAATAATCAAGGGGGTTTCAGTCTGGACAGGTAGGTAGCCATATGTAAGTGGTGATGTGCTGCCATAATCCTTGCCTTCAGTTCATCTTTGATATTACAAGGAGTTTGTTGGTCTCTCACTCAACTCTGCCCCACACATAATAATCAATGGGGTTTCAGTCTGGACAGGTAGGTAGCCATATGTAAGTGGTGATGTGCTGCCATAATCCTTGCCTTCAGTTCATCTTTGATATTACAAGGAGTTTTGTTGGTCTCTCACTCAACTCTGCCCCACATAATAATCAATGGGGTTTCAGTCTGGACAGGTAGGTAGCCATATGTAAGTGGTGATGTGCTGCCATAATCCTTGCCTTCAGTTCGTCTTTGATATTACAAGGAGTTTGTTGGTCTCTCACTCAACTCTACCCCACATAATAATCAAGGGGTTTCAGTCTGGACAGGTAGGTAGCCATATGTAAGTGGTGATGTGCTGCCATAATCCTTGCCTTCAGTTCATCTTTGATATTACAAAGGAGTTTTGTTGGTCTCTCACTCAACTCTGCCCCACACATAATAATCAAGGGGTTTCAGTCTGGACAGGTAGGTAGCCATATGTAAGTGGTGATGTGCTGCCATAATCCTTGCCTTCAGTTCATCTTTGATATTACAAGGAGTTTTGTTGGTCTCTCACTCAACTCTGCCCCACACATAATAATCAAGGGGTTTCAGTCTGGACAGGTAGGTAGCCATATGTAAGTGGTGATGTGCTGCCATAATCCTTGCCTTCAGTTCATCTTTGATATTACAAGGAGTTTTGTTGGTCTCTCACTCAACTCTGCCCCACACATAATAATCAATGGGGTTTCAGTCTGGACAGGTAAGAGTAGCCATATGTAAGTGGTGATGTGCTGCCTTACCAATCCTTGCCTTCAGTTCATCTTTGATATTACAAGGAGTTTTGTTGGTCTCTCACTCAACTCTGCCCCACACATAATAATCAATGGGGTTTCAGTCTGGACAGGTAGGTAGCCATATGTAAGTGGTGATGTGCTGCCATAATCCTTTACCTTCAGTTCATCTTTGATATTACAAGGTTTGTTGGTCTCTCACTCAACTCTGCCCCACACATAATAATCAAGGGGTTTCAGTCTGGACAGGTAGGTAGCCATATGTAAGTGGTGATGTGCCATAATCCTTGCCTTCAGTTCATCTTTGATATTACACAAGGGTTTTGTTGGTCTCTCCTCCAGCTCCTGCCCACACATAATAATCAATGGGGTTTCAGTCTGGACAGGTAGGTAGCCATATGTAAGTGGTGATGTGCTGCCATAATCCTTGCCTTCAGTTCATCTTTGATATTACAAGGAGTTTTGTTGGTCTCTCCTCCAACTCTGCCCCACATAATAATCAATGGGGTTTCAGTCTGGACAGGTAGGTAGCCATATGTAAGTGGTGATGTGCTGCCATAATCCTTGCCTTCAGTTCATCTTTGATATTACAAGGAGTTTTGTTGGTCTCTCACTCAACTCTGCCCCACACATAATAATCAAGGGGGTTTCAGTCTGGACAGGTAGGTAGCCATATGTAAGTGGTGATGTGCTGCCATAATCCTTGCCTTCAGTTCATCTTTGATATTACAAGGAGTTTTGTTGGTCTCTCACTCAACTCTGCCCCACACATAATAATCAAGGGGGTTTCAGTGGACAGGTAGGTAGCCATATGTAAGTGGTGATGTGCTGCCATAATCCTTGCCTTCAGTTCATCTTTGATATTACAAGGAGTTTTGTTGGTCTCTCACTCAAGCTCTGCCCCACACATAATAATCAATGGGGTTTCAGTCTGGACAGGTAGGTAGCCATATGTAAAGTGGTGATGTGCTGCCATAATCCTTGCCTTCAGTTCATCTTTGATATTACAAGGAGTTTTGTTGGTCTCTCACTCAACTCTGCCCCACACATAATAATCAAGGGGGTTTCAGTCTGGACAGGTAGGTAGCCATATGTAAGTGGTGATGTGCTGCCATAATCCTTGCCTTCAGTTCATCTTTGATATTACAAGGAGTTTTGTTGGTCTCTCACTCAACTCTGCCCCCTCAATAATCAATGGGGTTTCAGTCTGGACAGGTAGGTAGCCATATGTAAGTGGTGATGTGCTGCCATAATCCTTGCCTTCAGTTCATCTTTGATATTACAAGGAGTTTTGTTGGTCTCTCACTCAACTCTGCCCCACATAATAATCAAGGGGTTTCAGTCTGGACAGGTAGGTAGCCATATGTAAGTGGTGATGTGCTGCCATAATCCTTGCCTTCAGTTCATCTTGATATTACAAGGAGTTTTGTTGGTCTCTCACTCAACTCTGCCCCACACATAATAATCAAGGGGTTTCAGTCTGGGCAGGTAGGTAGCCATATGTAAGGGGTGATGTGCTGCCATAATCCTTGCCTTCAGTTCATCTTTGATATTACAAGGAGTTTTGTTGGTCTCTCACTCAACTCTGCCCCATAATAATCAAGGGGGTTTCAGTCTGAGTGGGTAGCCATATGTAAGTGGTGATGTGCTGCCATAATCCTTGCCTTCAGTTCATCTTTGATATTACAAGGAGTTTTGTTGGTCTCTCACTCAACTCTGCCCCACACATAATAATCAAGGGGGTTTCAGTCTGGACAGGTAGGTAGCCATATGTAAGTGGTGATGTGCTGCCATAATCCTTGCCTTCAGTTCATCTTTGATATTACAAGGAGTTTTGTTGGTCTCTCACTCAACTCTGCCCCACACACATAATAATCAAGGGGGTTTCCAGTCTGGACAGGTAGGTAGCCATATGTAAGTGGTGATGTGCTGCCATAATCCTTGCCTTCAAGGTTCATCTTTGATATTACAAGGAGTTTTGTTGGTCTCTCACTCAACTCTGCCCCACACATAATAATCAAGGGGGTTTCAGTCTGGACAGGTAGGTAGCCATATGTAAGTGGTGATGTGCTGCCATAATCCTTGCCTTCAGTTCATCTTTGATATTACAAGGAGTTTGTTGGTCTCTCACTCAACTCTGCCCCACATAATAATCAGGGGTTTCAGTCTGGACAGGTAGGTAGCCATATGTAAGTGGTGATGTGCTGCCATAATCCTTGCCTTCAGTTCATCTTTGATATTACAAGGAGTTTTGTTGGTCTCTCACTCAACTCTGCCCCACACATAATAATCAGGGTTTCAGTCTGGACAGGTAGGTAGCCATATGTAAGTGGTGATGTGCTGTACCCAATCACCTTCAGTTCATCTTTGATATTACAAGGGAGTTTTGTTGGTCTCTCACTCAACTCTGCCCCATAATAATCAAGGGGGGTTTCAGTCTGGACAGGTAGGTAGCCATATGTAAGTGGTGATGTGCTGCCATAATCTTGCCTTCAGTTCATCTTTGATATTGCAAGGAGTTTTGTTGGTCTCTCACTCAACTCTGCCCCACACATAATAATCAAGGGGGTTTCAGTCTGGACAGGTGGAGGTAGCCATATGTAAGTGGTGATGTGCTGCCATAATCCTTGCCTTCAGTTCATCTTTGATATTACAAGGAGTTTTGTTGGTCTCTCACTCCAACTCTGCCCCACATAATAATCAAGGGGTTTCAGTCTGGACAGGTAGGTAGCCATATGTAAGTGGTGATGTGCCATAATCCTTGCCTTCAGTTCATCTTTGATCTTCTGAGGAGTTTTGTTGGTCTCTCACTCAACTCTGCCCCACATAATAATCAAGGGGGTTTCAGTCTGGACAGGTAGGTAGCCATATGTAAGTGGTGATGTGCTGCCATAATCCTTGCCTTCCAGTTCATCTTTGATATTATTACAAGGAGTTTTGTTGGTCTCTCACTCAACTCACCCACACATAATAATCAATGGGGTTTCAGGTGGACAGGTAGGTAGCCATATGTAAGTGGTGATGTGCTGCCATAATCCTTGCCTTCAGTTCATCTTTGATATTACAAGGAGTTTTGTTGGTCTCTCACTCAACTCTTGCAATAATAATCAAGGGGGATTTCAGTCTGGACAGGTAGTGTCATATGTAAGTGGTGATGTGCTGCTTGTAATCCTTTGCCTTCAGTTCATCTTTGATATTACAAGGAGTTTTGTTGGTCTCTCACTCAACTCATAATAATCAAGGGGTTTCAGTCTGGGCAGGTAGGTAGCCATGTCATGAGGGTGATGTGCTGCCATAATCCTTGCCTTCAGTTCATCTTTGATATTACAAGGAGTTTTGTTGGTCTCTCACTCAACTCTGCCTTAATAATAATCAGAAGTTCAGTCTGGACAGGTAGGTAGCCATATGTAAGTGGTGATGTGCTGCCATAATCCTTGCCTTCAGTTAATCTTTGATATTACAAGGAGTTTGTTGGTCTCTCATAACTCTGCCCCATAATAATCAAGGGGGGTTTCAGTCTGGACAGGTAAGTGAGCCATATGTAAGTGGTGATGTGCTGCCATAATCCTTCACCTTCAGTTCATCTTTGATATTACAAGGAGTTTGTTGGTCTCTCACTCAACTCTGCCCCACACATAATAATCAAGGGGGTTTCAGTCTGGACAGGTAGGTAGCCATGTGAGAGTGGTGATGTGCTGCCATAATCCTTGCCTTCAGTTCATCTTTGATATTACAAGGGATTTTGTTGGTCTCTCACTCAACTCTGCCCCACACATAATAATCAAGGGGTTTTCAGTCTGGACAGGTAGGTAGCCATATGTAAGTGGTGATGTGCTGCCATAATCCTTGCCTTCAGTTCATCTTTGATATTACAAGGAGTTTTGTTGGTCTCTCACTCAACTCTGCCCCACACATAATAATCAAGGGGGTTTCAGTCTGGACAGGTAGGTAGCCATATGTAAGTGGTGATGTGCTGCCATAATCCTTGCCTTCAGTTCATCTTTGATATTACAAGGAGTTTTGTTGGTCTCTCACTCAACTCTGCCCCACATAATAATCAAGGGGGTTTTCAGTCTGGACAGGTAGGTAGCCATATGTAAGTGAGCGTGTGCTGCCATAATCCTTGCCTTCAGTTCATCTTTGATATTACAAGGAGTTTTGTTGGTCTCTCACTCAACTCTGCCCCACACATAATAATAATCAAGGGGGTTTCAGTCTGGACAGGTAGGTAGCCATATGTAAGTGGTGATGTGCTGCCATAATCCTTGCCTTCAGTTCATCTTTGATATTACAAGGAGTTTTGTTGGTCTCTCACTCAACTCTGCCCCACACATAATAATCAATGGGGTTTCAGTCTGGACAGGTAGGTAGCCATATGTAAGTGGTGATGTGCTGCCATAATCCTTGCCTTCAGTTCATCTTTGATATTACAAGAGGTTTTGTTGGTCTCTCTTCCACTCAACTCTGCCCCACACATAATAATCAAGGGGGTTTCAGTCTGGACTGTAGGTAGCCATATGTAAGTGGTGATGTGCTGCCATAATCCTTGCCTTCAGTTCATCTTTGATATTACGGAGGTTTGTTGGTCTCTCACTCCAACTCTGCCCCACACATAATAATCAAGGGGTTTCAGTCTGGATGAGTAGGTAGCCATATGCAGTGTGGTGATGTGCTGCCATAATCCACTTGCCTTCAGTTCATCTTTGATATTACAAGGAGTTTTGTTGGTCTCTCACTCAACTCTGCCACACACGCCTTGCTCATCAAGGGGTTTCAGTCTGGACAGGTAGGTAGCCATATGTAAGTGGTGATGTGCTGCTGCAGAAATGCTTGCCTTCAGTTCATCTTTGATATTACAAGGAGTTTTGTTGGTCTCTCACTCAACTCTGCCCACACATAATAATCAATGGGGTTTCAGTCTGGACAGGTAGGTAGCCATATGTAAGTGGTGATGTGCTGCCATAATCCTTGCCTTCAGTTCATCTTTGATATTACAGGAGGTTTTGTTGGTCTCTCACTCAACTCTGCCCCATAATAATCAAGGGGGTTTCAGTCTGGACAGGTAGGTAGCCATATGTAAGTGGTGATGTGCTGCCATAATCCTTGCCTTCAGTTCATCTTTGATATTACAAGGAGTTTTGTTGGTCTCACTCAACTCTGCCCCACACATAATAATCAAGGGGGTTTCAGTCTGGGCAGGTAGGTAGCCATATGTAAGGGGTGATGTGCCATAATCCTTGCCTTCAGTTGCTCTTTGATATTACAAGGAGTTTTGTTGGTCTCTCACTCAACTCTGCCCCACATAATAATCAAGGGGTTTCAGTCTGGGCAGGTAGGTAGCCATATGTAAGGGGTGATGTGCTGCCATAATCCTTGCCTTTATTTTATCTTTGATATTACAAGGAGTTTTGTTGGTCTCTCACTCAACTCTGCCCCACACATAATAATCAATGGGGTTTCAGTCTGGGCAGGTAGGTAGCCATGTGAGGGTG